>PNEQ01078428.1:38711-55137 GCA_003012365.1 Medauroidea extradentata | reverse complement strand
AAAAAAAAAAAAAAAAAAAAAAAAAAAAAAAAAAAAAAAAAAAAAAAAAAAAAAAAGTTGATTAGGTCATGAATAGAAAGAAGCAAGCGAAATGATAGTGGATCAAATCCCGGTCTAACCATACTTTTTTTTTAGTTCTTAAAATTTCAGAAAATTTGTTAAGATTGTAAAATATATTTTTTTAGTTCTTAAAATATTGCGTGTGCATTTAATATGTCCAACGAAATATTTTTATGACCAACTAAATATTTGGTACTGCTAACAAAATTCAGTTATTTGCCTCAAACAAATCGAGGGAACAAAATAATTTGGTACGAACAAACAAATATCTAATTGCCTCTATACAAACAAATGATTTGGTTGATCCAAACAAATTTTGTTTGCACCAACAAATTTTTTTTCTCAGTGTTTGAGGGACTCGCAATCCGGACACCACGAGAGGTGGTTGTGCCCCGAGACGCGGGAATTCGCTGGGGTCCGCGTATGTGATAAAACTCTTGCCGCGGACACCACGAGAGGTGGTTGTGCCCTTAGTGCGGATATTCGCGTCGTCCGTGAATTATTTGTGGAGACACTAGTCGCAGCCGTCGAGAGAGGCGTGGGACTGACTAGCTAAACACGGGTTTCCGAAGTATTCTGAACAGAAAGAAATTCCGGCTTTATTATTTCGCTACTTGTAACACCTACTGGAACAGTGATCGAAATTATTGTGTATATTTTCTCTCCAAATAACCGAGGGAGGTTATAAAGTGAAGTGTGTTTTACGGCCCTTTAACAGCTTAGGTCTTAAGATCCAATGGGGGATGATAATGTGAGTATGGAGCAGTGCTGGGATGTAAGGGCGGACGAAACGGGAGAACCCCGAGATAACCTACCGACCAGCGACATAGTTCAGAACGATTTCCACTTGCGAAAAATCCGAAGTGACCCGGCCAGATATTGAACATGGGTCGCTTTGGTGGAAGGCGAGTGATCTAACCGCTTGGCAGCCGCGGCCTCCAGATTGCAAGATGAAGTGTAGGCTATATTGGTTGACTCAGTGTATGCTAACCCTGAAAGAGTAAAATCGTGAGGTAAAATTAATACGGGAACACTTTCAACATTGGACAATATGTGGTTTATGAAGGTGGTAGATGCCCTCAAAGAACTTAGGCCTAAATGTGATTTGTGTGGAGACAAGTTTCTTCTAAGGTGACCTTTTTATTCATATTCGCATACTGCTTACATATCTAGCTTAGCGGCAGCTCACAAAGAAAATGCACGTTATTTAATATTATATTCAATTGTTCTAGTTGTAGGCTATTCCTGAATTCGCAATATTTTTTTTTTAATTTAATTTTAAAAAGTAAGCTTTTTTTAATTTTAGGCTTTTCTCAAAGAACTTCACTGTGTTTCTAACAATGTTGTGTTTTTTTCTTATTAAAATGGCACTCAAAGTAATTTGACATGCCTTATAAATCCAAAAATAACAGTTTTATAGTTTTATTAGTTAATAAAAAAATGTGCGAAGTTTACGAGAAAAAAAACTATAACGCACTATTTACGTTTACGTTATAAAATTTCTAATTTCCAACGAAAATACAGTATTACGTGTTTTTCCAAACATACCTTCTCCCTCCCTCTCTCCTTAACACTATTGTTGTACTGTATTTGGTTTTACGTCTCATTGACAGCGGGTTCATTAGAGAAGGTAGTGCACAAAAAATAAATTAAAATAATGGACTACTACTGTACCTGTTTATTTATAGGCCTATAAAACCCGATGTCATTCGGATGAGCACAAGATCTTCCTCCTGCTACTACTTCTGCCTCTACAGAAACGTTTGTAACAGGGAGATAGATGGTGATGAAGTACCAAAGTCGACGAAGATACTACACTAGCACTGACTACAATATCGTTATTATCATATTTCTTTGAAAAAATAGTTTTATATAGTGTAATTTTTTATGTTTTATCCCCAAAAGTTCATTCATTTTCCAGCCATTGAGAAACAATCTGAGTTACGACACATTCGATCACTTAACATGTCACAACAGACGCTTACTCTTTGTTACACACAACGACCAACTGTTTTTGCCTGTGCTGCCACCTAGGCATGTACTACGAAGCAGACGAATCCGTGCGGGCGCATCGGTGGCTCATATTCGGCGCGCCTCAGACACAACCACAGGATGTGCAAAATTAGTAATGAGATTACGCTCGCAACTTTATTGTTTTACTGGATATTGGAATATGAAACTTCGTTATATTTTTAAGAAATGTAACAACGTAGTTGTTACTTGCTTTCATTAATATCCAGTTTAAAATATAAAACACAATCACCACCTTCAAAATAAATTGAAAATATAAAATGTTCTTAACCAAAATAATAAGCATGATGTCTCCAGGGGGGGTGGGTCAGGACCCACAGGACCCCCCCCCCCTTGCGTGCGCCACTGGACAAAAGGTTTGGGCCGGTCCGACAGCGCCACTTTCCCACTCTTTCCATCCATCACCACCCTACTCTGCCGAAGCACCACTGTAACAATATGGCAGTGGGGTAACTGTCCGCGCGTTAGCTCTGAGTCCCTGGCAGGTATGTGTTTTTCGTCCGTAAATATATAAATAACACAACGAGACCCAATATCAAGCGACGCACATTTTAGCTGTAGTGACGTCGTGAGTTAGAACGTGTTTGATACTGCGTTATTGTAGCGTTCATGTAGTTTAAGACGAAAAATGCATAGCTACACGCCAGGGACTCAGAGCTGCCGTGCGGACTGTACTTTTATTAATTTGATGAATTCTCGGTGTTATCGCAGATCAATGTAAATAATATTTATTAATCAACGGTACGTCAACAAATGTGAAAAAAAAAAAAACATTTAACCCCTGGCAAACAAATTAATAACGGTCAAGGGTAGCGCGACGTTTTGCTCACGAGCAGCGGAGCTAGGTAGTCTAAGGTTTCCATTGGTTGGAAGGCGTTTCCAAGGGTTATTGGACACTGGGGACATTTTCCTGCCAAAAGTTAAGATGTGAGAATCGTCGTCGGAGTTTTAGAGGGAAAATAAGAAAAAGGTGAGTGCAGAAGGAGCTACTGGCTTCCTATCAGGCCACTTCGTCGAAATATTTAAATAAAAATACGTAAGTTAAATACTTTCAAAGGCAAGCGTAAGGTCTCGTATATAATAGTATCAATTATGGCACTATTACAGCTCTCTCCACATCACTGAGCGGCATGTGGCGGCAATCAACACTGAATTAAACATATAAACTAACGGCATACCCCTTCTTAAATGGCATATAAAGCTAAAGCTAGAGATAAGAAACTCATCACAGTCACCCACCTTTCGTCCTTTCGTCTGTGGGTTAGTTAATCACGTGATCTACAGCCAACCAGGAGCCTTTCAAAATGTTATCCGCCCATAAAAACCGTACGAAACTTTAACTTTTGACGACAAAGATAGTACAGCCTTATAAAATCACATTTAAATACACTTTGAAGACTGTGAAGTTTTTAAAATATTATTGTAATTTAAGTACCGATGTTTTCTTTGCGATTTAATTGGTTTAAACAACTTTCAGTTAGAGTATTTTCTATTCAGCCTCAACCTAATTTTCTCTGTATGAAGATATTTTTGGTCAGCAATAACATATATGTATTTAGCGCTTGTGAGAGCTGACGTGATGTGAATATAGAGTGGCGCCGGAATGTAGGGTGGGGTAAACGTAAGATCCCCGAGTAAATCCGTCGACGAGCGATATCATACGGCACGATTCTCACATGCGAAAGTCCGGGGACCGACCCCGCTGGAACGAACCAGGAACACCTTGGTGGGGAGGCGAGTGCTCTAGTCACTTCGCCCACCGTGGCCTCCATATATGATGCATTCAGAAAAATAATGAATAATTTTTTATTTGCGTAATGATTTGATTTATTTGAACGAGTTTCAGGCTCGCAAATTATTTTCTAGCTATTAATTTACATATGCTTCGATAGTACAATTTTCCTTATGTTATACAATCGCTATATATTTTACGTTGTGAGCGGATTTTTCTAAATGTGTCCTGCTGAAGTCTGACTTCAAAAAGCAATGTGCAGGAATATCTCTAACAAATCCGGTGAACAGTGAGATTATTTGTGGCTCTAGCGAAGAAGCTGAAGATGACACAGACATATTGCAAGAAAATTGTGTTACATATGTGTCGGGGTGGGTGTGTAGTAGACTAACACATGATATTTGTTAGAAACACATGTGTCCTTTTGACAAGTCATTCTCGCCTTCTAGCATTCATATTTCAATGAAAAAAATACGATAATGCAAAATTTCTGTACCCCATTACGGTCGAATCCATTCTCTCTCGCAATATTCATTCATTAGTTAACAGCAAATTCAACACATTTCTCATTGAAACCCGTTCAGGTGTTAAGACGAAGTTAAAGGAAAAACTTCAAGTTGATCAAGATTGTCCAATGTGACCCGATTGTATTACCTAAAGTGTTTGCATATAAATTCTTTAATGTTTTAATAAAGTGTTTTTTTGAAAACAGCGAATGATGCTGTAACAAGAAGCATTAAAAATAGAGAAAATAAAAAAGCCAAGAATATTATGCACAAATAAAAAAAGCCATTCTTGGAACAGACATATTATTTTGCAGTCTTAAATTTTTTTCCAGAAAAAGTACTGATAGTGTAGAAACACCAGCGATTCTACACAGAACTTTGGTATCCCAAGAATACATTACCGTTAACTACAGGAACAATGCCTACATGTTGGAATTCAGCAAGGTTAAGCTTTTCTTCAAGTGTATTGATTGATCAACAACCAGATGAATGATTGATTGCTTTGACATAGTTGTGTTCATATTCAGGGTAATAATTGACTTGTTCATGCCCTGAGGTAGACGGAGTTTATTCTTTGTGTATATTGTTTGGCTAGCAAACAGAGCTTACCATTTTGAAATACTGATTATTTGATTTGACATATTTGTGTACATATTCAGGGTAGTAATTGTTTGACATTGACGCATTGCCATAGCGTCTCTTGTATCTTTTAAGCTCGCCTCCCGCCCAAGTGTTTGTTTTGTTTCTTACTGATATAACCTTAAACCACGTGGCCGAAATAAAGAATTGTATATAGCTAACTTACGTTTCTTGTATCCATTTAGTATCCATTTTGTGTGTTCACGTATTAATATTTGCACTTAAATATCTTATTTGTACACTGAAAAACGGTTTTGTGGTGACTGCAAAACACTTTGTCAATATGGACCTCACCAAATATTTTTGCACTGGTTACAAAATTTTTTTGTTATCACTGCAAAACATTATTGGGGAAAGCAAAAAATTTTAGTAGTCACTACAAAAAAATTTGGTGAGGTCCATATTGACAAAGTGTTTTGCAGGCACCACAAAACCGTTTTTTCAATGTAACAATCACCAATTCACGAATTTTTGTTTACAAACGCCATCACGGCAAACGCCGCCAGAGACTACATGAACTTTCCCAAGGGAATATGAAAAAAAGGCAAAAAAAATTTTTAATAAGTGCTTTTGTGTTATCAATAATTTTTGTATGTATTAACTAATATTATTGACAGTTCCACATAATATTTAGGGGCCACAGGTAATTTTTAAATGTTTATTCTTGGGAGGCGAGAATGTTGGAGCTAACCTATCAGGTTGGTTGTTAGGCCTGCAGCAGTAGACCACCTGGCAGGCCGTTGGCCATGTTTTACTAGCCACCCACTAAAGGGACTTCCACCCCCTGGATGGGTATAAAAGGCGCTACCTGAGAGCAAGAAAGCAGTCTGTCTAGGGCTCGGCTCCCACCGAGTGAACTAGACACTCCTCCCCTCTTCCTTGTGGGTTGCGGGACCGATTCCGGCCGCATGAAACCTCCTACCCAGGCTTTGCCCTTACAAAGGAGGAGTGTCATTGTTTTCAAATTGGGAGTCCGTCCACCCTAGTGTTCGCGAACGGGAAATTTGGGAAGTCACCCATACTAAGATATCTTTGGCCACGAATGGCGGAAATAGCGCGCTAGTCAGTTTCCGTCGGGAGTAATATAGAGGCTCACGCTGACCACGTGCTGTGCTAATGCAATGTAGTTAACCAAGTGTAAATAGTGTAAACAAATGACTTGTGCAAGCAGTATAAAGTGTTTGTGACGTGTGAACTAGGCAAGTGGGAAATACAGATCAATCCAGCATAATATTAATTTCAGTTTTATTTAAATGTCCGAATTAGAAATATTTATCTCTCCCGAAGAGGTACTTGCCTTGGAAAATCCCCACCAACAGGCGACCCGGGAAAGAAAACGTAAGGCACGGGGTTTAGAGAACATTCCTCCCGGGCTAATTCCGCTTCTGAAAAAGCTTCCTGGACCGGAACCCACATTCCAAGATTTACATAGGGAATATCAGGCGCGTGCGCAGGCTCAATCACACCCTCGCTCTAAGGAACGATTCAGTCAAATTCTGCGGAGCATTAGGAGGAAAGTGCCGCCTATGATAAGCTCGATAAAGTCGCCTCCACGCCCGCCTCTTCCCCTCCTCGTCGCATCGCACAGCTTATTCAGGAGGATCGGCTGATGCCGAAGCCGCCCGCGCCTCTCTCCGAGAGGAAGCAGCAGTTGCTTCGGCAACTTTTCTAGAACAAGGTGAGTGATCACAACCTTTCCCCAGAAGTTAAAAGGGAACGTGAAGTCTCTGACTACGCAGGGTAAGAATAAACACTCGAGAACGCCACTCTTCTCGGAATCCGGCACTCACCCACCCAGAGTCTCACTCTATTTCTCCAACCTCCCACAGAGCTAGCTATACCAGTGAAGTAGACAGAGACGGGTCAACATGTCCATGCATTGAGGTAGATAGAGCTTATTTTTTGTGTATATTGTTTGGCTAGCAAACAGAGCTTACCATGTTGAAATACTGATTAATTGCTTTGACATATTTGTGTACATATTCAGGGTAGTAATTTTTTGACAGGTTCATGCATTGACGTTGATGGAGGTTTCTACTTTGTGACAACCGCCGATTATAAAAATAGCCCGCAGGCGAGCACCTGGGTGCTACAATCTGCCAGTTCAACATTGCGCCCAGATAAAATTTACATATATTAGGTACAGATTGAATTCAGAAACTGTTGTTAACAGAAAATTATAAACAGAAACAATAACTACTCAATCTAATTAAAGAAAAAAACAAATTAACAAGTAACAAATAATTAACAATGTGCAAACAATTGGGAAGTGAACAATAAATCACATTTATTACTTATAGTAGAACCCTGTTATAACGTTTCTCAGGGGACCTGAGAAACAAATTGTTATATGCAGGAAAACTTTATAAGCATGAATTGATAATTTTATGGCTAGATGGGCATTACACTGAAGTAACATTAAATTTACAATTTCGTGTGTAGCAGTCAAATTCTCCTGTAGCAATATTAAATTATTTTAAATTGTGTCTGCTTGAAAAACATTGGGCATACAGAAACATCACAAAATAAAATATTACGGTATAGCAATGACTTCCTAACTCCTATCTATAGGTTTATGATTGTCATCAGGATTACAGCATACATCCTTGTAACGTAAACTTATGATATTCTCACCAAGTTTAACTATTTTCTACCGTATGCTTATGGCAAGTTCTTTGTTATTTTATTGGAAATGAGATTAAGAAAAATTTTGCCACACTTATAGACATTTACTCAGCAAAAAGTGGTGTTATATGCAGGAAATAAGAAATGGTAGTGTTATTATAGGCAGGGTATTAAAGCACTATGGTTTATGGGAAAATGGCGGGACCATAGAATATTGGTGTTGTAAGCTGGAAAATGTCATTAATGTATTAAAAAAGTAATCAATTGTACAAATTATGTAATTGGCAGGTGACGTGAAACATATGCATCAAAGTGCAGTATTGAACTGGTATACATGAATTTCTCCAGAGGGGTAGGTAATATATATATATATATATATATATATATATATATATATATATATATATTAATTTCAAACTACCGATGGGTGGGGACCGATAGGTGTGTTTACCCTATATGTGTACCATATCGAACTTTACAGCTAATATTATTGAAGATTATGAAAGTTCTTATAGTTAGGTATCTTTTATAGTGATGTTTTGAGAATAAATGTATGTTATTTATTACTTTTACTTTGTTTTATTTACTACCCAAATTAAACCTAGAAAATTACATCCCCTTAGTTATTGCTAAGTACATAGTTTATAGTAACTTTATGCATACACAACTGTTATGCAAGAATATTTTACAAGTAGACACAAACTGGTTGCAAGCATTTTGTACATCATGTAAGTATTATTAAATGATCTGAAATGTAGCAAAGTGCGACATTCAAGTCCCAACATGACTTGCGGCTATCAGTTGCATTTCAGAGCATCTTCATATTGTAAATAAATCAAGAGAGAATACTGGAGTATAAAGGTAAGTTATTTCTTGTTTCAGCAATTTCCCCATTTCTTGTTATCATGCGAGGTGGCGTAATGGTTAGCAAATTGGACCTGCGTGTAGGGGACCCAGGTTCAATTCTTGGCTCCGGTCATCCTGATTTCGATTTCCGAAATCATTTGGACCGAATGCTGGGATAGATTTCTTAACAAAGGCCATGGCCGGTTCCTTACGAAAGTGTCTGAAATTGTTCCAGTTGTCCGGATCATAACTTATGACATAGCTGCCGACAAGACATTAAGCCCACTTGCCCCTTCGCTTGTATGACTGACTGGAGAATGTTCAGGAACTAGTGCAGTGGCCGTTTGAAAAGTACATGTAAACTAGTGCTAGATACTCATAATTGTGGGTTAACATCCTTAAAGTAGTTTCAGGCTTGAAAGTAACTACGATGGTTTACAGAATTTCCACAAATAAAGTTGAGGCAGGTGTGTGAATATTATGTTACAACTGCATTTTACTGAATCACCTGAACACTGCATCATGAGGGAAAATGTCTAGGAAAAAAATTCTAGGCAACCATACTTCAATTAAAGAGCTATATGGACCATACAGGTAACAAAAAGTAACAGGGAGATTGACGTCATGAATTCGTGTCTAACACGGTCTCGAAAGTGTGATATCATTTATTAATGTTTTTACAATACAATCAATTCAGCTGTATGAAATTCGAACAGAATGCGTTATTATTTCTGTAGTGTCGTTATGTTCTCGATTCAAAACCTAATGGCCAGAGTTTTCGCCAATATTTACAATTAACTGAAAACAGCTGACAAGGACAAGAGAAATATTCCAGGCATTGTTTACGCATATGATTACGATATAAGGGCACTACTACATTGTGTGGAAATAGTAGTTTACTCTCTCAAGTGCACATGTAAACCTGTTATATTGAAGTAAACCTACGTAGTTTGTAATTACTAAGAAATATCATCTTGGCTATCGATGAAATTTCAAGTCTCTCGCACATATTTCACTAAAGTCATGTGACATGTGCTGCACAGAGTTTAGCGTACAGCTGTGTAGTGCATGCTCCTACCCTACATATTTACTCTAAGGTATGTACTGTTGGTATAGCCTATCTGATGGCGAAAAGTAAATCCACGAAGTATGTCAACGTAGGTTCCTCAATTATGCATTAACACATGCACATTTTACTGAATATAAGGGAAAATGCAAAGGGAGAAGTTAGTAATAACTACCTGCTGTTGGCCTGCACTAAAATTTTAATGAAGTAAGTTCTAATGAAATTGTCCATTTTTCAAATGGTTTATAGAATAGCCACGAAAAAGTCAATTTATTGCATACATTCATTTAACTGAATACCACTAAAACTGCATTTTAGGGGTTTGTAGGTTAGCCACAAAAAAAGTCAAATTTTGCACTTTCCTGAATGTCCCTAAACTGTATCGTAGAGTGAATATATTAGAACTAGTATTGTTGACAACCAAATTTAAAACAAGAAATTCCTGTATGAAAGTGTATATCGGAGAGTTTATTGAACATTGCGTAAATACATTAACTTTACTAAATATCCCAAAAAGGGTTCATGTAGGGAAAAAATAGCACAGGACAAAATTGTTGGCAACCAAATTATAAATAAGAAAGTCCCAACATAATCGTCAGTATTTCTGACAGTTTGAGATATATCTTAAAAATACTGTTTCAAAGTTGTGTCTTGACCTGCATAATACTGAATTTCTCAACAACGATGCATTAGTGTGAGAAAATGTTTGTAATAAAATTGTCGGCAATGAAATAATAAACAATGTTGTGCCCTACTAAATTGCACGTATTTCTGACGATTTAGAATATATACCCGAAAAACTGTTTCATTCTGAACTTTACTTAATATATGTTACCATTTGTAAATTGCTCCAAAAATAAGTATAAAACAGCAAGGAATTCCGATATACTTTTCTATAAATGTGAATGTATTGCGAGTAAATTGACACTATGCTATGGTTTACCATATATAGTCTTTCAATACTATATTCGAAAAACCGCACTAAGATCGTATATATTTCGCAATACAAATTTGAACTTCGCGGGCAATTCATCAGTAACTCCCGCTAGGGTCGCTGCTGTAGCGTGTCTCGTGCCGCTACAATTGATATCCACCCGACCGTGGTGGGAATATTACCAGGTAGAACAGTGCGCATATCCCCCCTCCACTTTCTCTGCTACCTCCCCTCCTTTGTGACGTCATGCGAGTTGCAAGGCATATTTACGAAATATTGGCAAATACTCACGTCGAGCGTCCAAAAAATGTTCAAACTAAACTCGTGAGCAATCAAAAACCATCCAGTCAAATTACTTCGAAATTTTTGCACAGTATTTGCGAACTGTTGTGCTAATAATAATATTTGTTAATTTTCATTATGTAAATTATTTTAATTTAAAAAAAAATTGTCTAACAATGTACTGTACATTATTGACTGAAAAATGCAGGGCCAAATATAGTAAGAGAGAAAATTTTTAGTTTTTCGATATAGATAGGTGGTATCAGCGAACGAAAGGAAGAGAAAACTCAAAATGTAATTTTCATGCCCCCCTCGAAAAGTTTGGAGATACGCTATAATTTTGGCGGCAGGTAGTATACAAAACATTTCAGACGCGCGCGTTCGAGATCGACGAACCGACCACAACTTGTCCCTTGATTTTCATACACTGCATTTGCTATGTTAATTTCAATTCTGAATATCATATTTGTTGTAAAATAACAAACTTTTGGCAACACACCAAATTAGATAACATTATTATAAAAATTTAATTTTGAAGGTATCATCCTCAAATTTTTTTTCTTTAATTCTTAGACCTACAACAGCAAAGCAAAACAGTAGAAAACAAAATAGTTAAATGTTATCACTTTTTTACATTATTGTACATAGAAACAGAAATCAATATTCCTCTTATACTTCATACCTAAAACTAAAGTTTAGTAACTGGATGTGATTGTGTTGTTTTCTGCAATGACATTTTTTGCAACTCAGTGTAACAAATGAGTCTTCACATGCACTCCTGTTTTAGATTCGTGTACTTTAGATAGTTAATCAAAATGATAGCTTTTCGTACAATAAGATAGCATGTTATGGAAGCTACTGGAATCCAATGAAATTAAGTTTTCATCGTAGGTTTTCATTACTTACAAGTTTCATTGACTGCCACAAATGAAAGTTGATTTAAAAACATTCTTCCTAGTTTTTTCTATTGCAAAACTACAATATAATTTTGTAAATATGTCAGACTAAATCAGTTTAGACAGTAAATCTATGCTATGCATCATTATGAAGAACGTTATTATTGAGGAAGCTGTCGATACGATATGATAAAAATGCAATCATACTGTCAATTAATATATTACATTTTACTTCGACTTCATTTTACAGATCAGGTTTTCGGAAGGTATGTATACAGAATTCGAGATGAAATTGCGTTTGTATAATATTAAATTCTCTCTACCTTTCTACCTTTTAATGTTCCCGCCAATTTTGTATTAAATGCAATAAGAACATCGTTAAAAATAAAAATTCTTCATCATGCACGAATTCAAATAAACTAAACATCGCTATCTCACGAAGAAAATACAAATACGGCAGTTTTTCTAATAATCAAGAAAACGAATTTTTCTGATGTAATTAATAAATAAAAAGGGTTTCTTAATGATGGCGGAGACTAAAATCTTCTTAAAGATTTTTATTCGGATTACTGTGTGCTATTGTGAGTCAAGCTTGCGTTTACATCAATATGTAATTGGAACTGTTTTTTTTTTTAATATACTCTGTAATATTTATTGCACTACTATTTAAATATTAATGTAGAGAAAAATTTTCATAGAAGATTTAGTAAATACATTTGAGTATAGGTATCGGAATTTATGTCTCGAAAACTGTTGCGGAGACAGATGAATTTTTTTTTTCGTCAGTTTCGGTAACGTAACGAACTAAGATACATGAATCCAACAACAAAAATGCGTTTAGTTACAAGTTCCTTTAAAATATTTAATTTCTACCAAAATCAAAGCTATGTCATTTATTTTTAAAAAAAATATTACGTCCGTACTTACTTGAAATCACGTGTACATTATATGTGTTTAATAGATAAATTTAACGTTTGTAAATAAGTTTATTTGTCTGGGTTGGTAAGAGTGGTGTTTTGTTGTGGTTGTCGAGATGAAGTATGGAGACGAGTGGTAGAAGGAAAAGTGAGGTACTAAAATAAAGCAGAAGGTTTAAAGTGTCGAAGTATATGTTTGTGTTCCATTTATTTGACTGAACAACAGGTTATGGGCCCAGTGACATTGTGCTGTGCGGTAAAATAAGTGAAATGTGGAACAAGAAGCTGCGTGCTTAGTGGAGAAAATGGCTTCAGCGGTTTCGGACGATTTCAATCACGTAGAAAAACTTATAGGCCACTCAAATTTTAGTGTGTGGAAGTTTCAGATAGTGGTGTTACTTAAAGCTGCCGAAGTTTACGAAGTGATAACCACCGCCGTGAATACTGATACAGAAAAGGTCAAAGATTGGATTAGGAAGGATGCCAGGGCTCAGAAGTATATTATCACAACGATCGACAGAAGTAACACCCAGTTTATTATGTCATGTGAGACGGCCAAGGAGATGTTCGAAAAATTGTGCTCAATTTACGAAAGAGACAGTTGTCAAAATAAAAGTATCTTACTTCAAAGTTTCTTCAGCTATAACATTGAAGACGTTGCGACTGGACTATCTGAACTTCAAAATTTATCAGTGAAACTGAAAAGCGTCGGACATACAGTGGATGAAGAAACAATGATTGGGAAAGTTCTGTCTTCATTACCAGTGCGATTTAATTATTTTTGACGGCTTGGGAATCAACACAGAAGACAGAAAAGACTCACGAATCTGACTGCAAGGTTATTAGCAGAAGATGAAAGGTCCCCCTCCAGTGTGTGTGACAATGTTGCTTTTAAGGCTGTAGACAAGGATGTTGTGTGTTATAGGTGCAATAATAAGGGTCATTTTGCAAGGAACTGTGTTCAAAAACCAAAAGGATGTAGGATTTGTAAGAAGGACAATCATAGTAAACAGAACTGTTTTTTTAGATACAGAAACAACAAATCTTCACAGGATAGGTACAAGGTTGCATTTCTCACCGAGATTGAGCGTGAAAACCATTCTGGGACATGGATACTGGACTCCGGGTGTACTTCGCATATGGTAAACACCAGCTGTTCATTGTTAAATACTAGCTCCATCAACTCTGAGGTTGTGACATCTAAGAGAAATGAAAAATTAAATGCTGAGATGAAGGGTGACATAGAGTATCAAGAGTGCAGATTGAAAGATGTATTGTATGTTCCAGGTTTGACTAAGAATCTTTTGTCTGTGCACAAGATCACAGAAAATGGGGGTGTCATTAAGTTTACAGAAAATATAGTAGAAATTGGTACAGATGGGACAAAAATTATGGGCTACAAAGATAGTATTGGGTTGTACAATATAAAAATGACAGAGTGTGAAAAAACATTTTTGTCTGAATGCAGACAAACAAGTGACATAAATGTTTCGCACAAAATATTGGGACATTTGAACTTTGAAAGTACAAAGAAACTTGTTGAGAAGTCAACTGGATTAGAACACCTGTTACTGGATAGAAGTGAAACCCAGTGTGAAATCTGTGTTAGGTCTAAACAAACAAGGAAGCCTTTTGGAAAAGAGAGAGATAGGGCGACAAGACCATTGGAGGTAATACACACAGATGTGTGTGGACCACTTGATATTACATGGTACGGATGCAGTTATTTTGTTACATTCTTGGACGATTACACCCATTTTGCAATGGTCACTTTGATTAGAAACAAATCAGATGTTTTTGAAGCTGCCCAAGTTTATGTTGCCCAAGCGGAGTCCAAATGGAATCTAAAGACTCACAAAATTCGATGTGACAGGGGAGGCGAGTACAGCTCTGGAAATTTCATTAACTGGTGTCGTGAAAAGGGGATCATTTTAGACTATGCTCCTGTGGCAACCCCACAGCTAAATGGAAAGGCGGAGAGACTTAATAGAACACTGCTGGAAAAAACAAGAGCCCTTCTGTTTGACTCAGGGATGGGGAAAGAATTCTGGGGAGAGGCCTTGCGTACAGCAACTTACTTATTGAATAGGAGCCCATCGATTACAGTTCAGTCAACACCTGCAGAAATGTGGTTGGGAGAAAAACCTAACCTCTCGAACCTAAGATTATTTGGTGCACAGGCATATGCAAAGAAGCTAAAACAGGTGAAGAAACTGGATGAGAGATGTAAGAAGCTTGTTATGATAGGATATTCAACAAATGAATACAGACTGTGGAATGAAGAGACTAGGCAAATTGAAGTGTCCAGAGATGTAGTGTTCATCGAAAACCCCAAGGTTACCATGGTGGAAAACTCATTTGCTGGAGTGAAAATTTATGAAAACTTAACTGAGAACAGTGAAGAAGATCCTGAAACTCTGACTTTAGGGGAGAGAGTACCGAATACCCAGCATCTAGAGCGTGAAGAGGATGAAGAACCCTTCCACGGGTTTGACCCTATTCAAAATGACGAAATACTTGGAGATGGGAGTGAGGAACCTGAGATAAGCCATGGAAATGAGAATGGGAGTGAATCTGGAACTCGAAAGAAGAAGAGGCCTCAATACCTGCAAGACTATGTCATGCTCACATATCAAGAAGCTATCTCAGGTGAAGACAAGGAAGGTTGGTTAGCTGCCATTCAATAAGAAAAATCATCACTTGAAAAAAACCAGGTTTTTTAATCTGTGGAAGGCTGGGCTCAAAAAGAAAAGAACCCAAGTGTACTTTCCAGTAGATGGGTATTTTGTATCAAGGATGACAATAGATATAAAGCCAGGCTTGTTGTGCGAGGGTGTGAGCAGAAACCTGGCTATGATTATCATGAAACCTTCAGTTCTGTAGTATCTGTAAATACATTGAGATTCCTTATTGCTTATGGAAAGTTTCAAGGAATGCATTTTACACAGTTTGATATAAAAACTGCATTTCTTTATGGCAATCTGCAAGAAGAAATTTTCATGTCCTTGCCAGAAGAATTTGGGAATGAATCAGGATCTGTTGTCAAGCTAAATAAATCCTTATATTGACTGAAACAGGCACCTCGGGCATGGAACAAAAGGTTTGTTGATTTCCTCAAAGAACATGGAATGCAGCAACTGACAACAGACAAGTCAGTCTTTAAGAACTGTGAAGGGGATTTGTTCCTTGCAATATGGGTTGACGATGGATTAGTGATTTCAAAAAGGGAAACTGAAATGAATGAACTCCTAGTAAAACTCAAGACTGAATTTGAGGTGAAGATAACTGAGAACCCAGAAACATTTGTTGGCTTTGAGATTGTAAATAGCAATGCATCCATCAGTCTCCGTCAAGAATCTTACACAGCCAGGATACTGAAAACATTTAATATGGACAATTCAAAACCAGTGAAAACTCCAGCAGATCCCGTAAACGATAGCCTACAGAATAACAACCAAAAGGAGAGTTTGAAGTTCCCATACAGAGAAGCAATTGGAAGTCTATTATACCTATCCAACAGAACAAGGCCAGATATAGCCGTTGCTGTTAATATGGTATCTAGGAAAACTCATAATCCTTCAGAGGAAGATGTTCAGAGGGTGAAGAGAATCTTTCGATACTTGCAAGGTTCACAAGGTCTAGGACTTCAGTACTCTATACAAGATATTGCTGCAGGAGTTGAAGCCTACAGTAATGCTGACTATGCCAGTGATATATCTAGAAGAAGCACATCAGGCTTCATCGTCATGTATGCAGGAGGTCCGATTTCTTGGTCCACAAAGCTGCAACCTGTGGTGTCCTTGAGTACAGCTGAGAGTGAGTTTATTGCAGCTAGTGAGTGTGTGAAGGAGGTGTTGTTTTTGAAGTCATTGTATAAGGAGCTAACAGGTGA
>PNEQ01078428.1:0-38611 GCA_003012365.1 Medauroidea extradentata | reverse complement strand
AAGAGTGCAATGAAAGTGATCAAGAATGACACTGGGTTTAAAAGATCCAAACATATTGATGTCAGGTTTAAGTTCATTTGTGATCAAGTCAATGAAGAGGGCATATGTTTGGTGTACTGTCCTACTGAATGTCAGCTTGCAGATGTGTTTACCAAACCTGTGACACTGAATAGGCACATAAGCCTGGCAGAAAGGTTCATGGTTTTAGTTAAAGAATAGACTAAGTATGTTTATGTGTGTCTTATGTTTGGCCAGGGTCTCTCAAAGTTCAAAATTATGTAACTATATGACTTAATTTTAAATTTATGGGGAGAGTGTTTAAAAGATAAATTTAACGTTTGTAAATAAGTTTATTTTTCTGGGTTGGTAAGAGTGGTGTTTTGTTGGGGTTGTCGGGATGAAGTATGGACACGAGTGGTAGAAGGAAAAGTGAGGTACTAAAATAAAGCAGAAGGTTTAAAGTGTCGAAGTATATGTTTGTGTTCCATTTATTTGGCTGAACAACAAGACAAACTGAAAATGCAAGACGAGTTAAGATGTTTGTGTTTGACTGAAAAATGTAGGTATGTTCAAATGGAACACAAGTAATTTTTTTTATGTATGGTAACATTGTATATTTTGTAAGTATGATATATGTATAGTTATTATATCATAATATATTAAATGTAATACACAGTCTTTAGTTTTAACAGTACGCCTAGTTTGTTTTTACAACATTTCCTTTTAATAGTTTTTAGTACTTCTAAAATGTCTGCAGCATAATGCAAAACAGACAGAAATAAATAAGTGGCCCCAGCTTATTGTTACGCGTAGAAAGTAGCTTCTTATATATTGATTTTGACATCATAGTTTTATTCTTGACATACGCAAGTGCATAAAAAAATTTGGGGGACATTTAAAGATTACAACAACCCTTCACAATATCAATGAAACAGTAAAAAATTAAAAACACAATACTGCTATCAATATTTACTTTAAACATTGAGGACTACAACTGGTTTTCGATAATTTACACTAACGTATTAAAAAGACTACCAAAATTATAAAAAAATATTGAATAAAAATATTAATACTCCTACCAGCGGTATAGACTATTTAAAGTTTTTATGTACAAGAACTACTTAATTAGGATCTATTTTACATTTTAAAATGGAAATTTTCCCGGAGGATGAACAACCCCCTTTTATAAGAGGCGATCTATACATGTCGGCCTCTGGATAAATTGCCCCCCCCCCCCCCAAGGTTAACTGCCGCGCACGCCTAAGCTCATAGGAGAACAAATCCGATTAAATGTGATTGAGAAGGGAGACAAGAATACTTTATTTTGTATTCCCTAAAATTTTTTATTCCCTAAAATAATGCAGTACGTTTCGTGTCCCATGTTTCAATGCACAATCGACCGTCAGCTGGTTTTCTGCTTGTGTTCGACAATCGTGGCATCGTCGATGTACACTCTGCACCAAGGTTGGCGGCCGACAGTTTGAGCACCTCCTGTAAGACTAATGTACTACAGTTACACGGTCATTTATGCTATGTGAACTTGAAGTAGTTCAAACAAACTACAGGCAAACGACCGCAATGTAGTATGTGTTAACAAATTAGTAACAATAACTTCACTGATCTCTGTGTTTACATACTGTACTATTGTATTTCTTTGCACCATCGAGTTTCTAGCATAGGGAGGTTATAACTGACAGATACTATACATATGTAGTAGATGCAAATGTCATACGTACATTGTTGTTTTGTACTCCTAAAACATCGCATTTATCAACGGAAATGTTTAATACCACTCTCTGGAACCTTGTCCTGTTGACATACACAACCATCATTTCATGGGTGTTGTACTAGTTGCCTATCTGCCGGGTTTTAAACACACAACAGGTTTCTTTAGGACATTCAACATTGTTTAACTACACTGAAACACTAAGGTGCTCTTGATAACCCCTCTTAAAAACAATGGTCGTCCTCATGTTTATACGAGGTTTTATTTGTTTGTCATATACATACGTAGTAAAATCCTGACACATTTCCTCGTGTTTCTAAAATCAAGTAAATCATACTTCAGGATCAGACGTCTTCTCTACGGTTAAATCAAACATCACAAGATCAAATACTCTGTCGTAATTGTTTGTCATATGTTGATAGATTTCGTGTCAATTCAACGTGGCGGACGAATGCCATAATGCACTGTACCGCCGCACATAGACGGTCTTGATGACCGTTTTGAACGAAAATGGTGTCTCCTACACACTTGCAACAAGAGGACCTTTTATGTTATGCATGTCATGCTCGCCAAGTATCCGTCCTCAAATACTTCCATAGCTAGACAGTGCAAAAGTTTGACGACATACAAGGGTAGTCCCCCCTGAGATTTGCATAATGGCGGAATGTTAGAACGAGCATTTGATGTGGGATTACAGATCTCGATAACATAAAACACTGTTCTGGGTTTTGTCCTTTCATCGCACATTGTTTCCTATTTTTCGAGAAAAAACTGTTTCAAATTTCAATTTTAAAGGGCTTATTGCTCCCGTAATATTCGGTTTAGGTACTAGGTGTACTTTGCTTCATTTTTCATTAGGTATTAGCTGCCGAAGTTTGATGGTCGAATTTAGAAACACCCTGTATAAACTCCTACACCGTTTTGCCGATCAACACGAAACTTGGCAGACAAAGTTTATGTAAATTTTCATGGAGATTTTTATGTTATCCGTGATACTCTTAACACGCCACTAGGTGGCGCAGTAGCACATAAACGTCTATATCTAACTACATCTTATGGACTATAGATAGAGATTGTGAAATTTTTCCAATTCAATGACCTGCATGTTAGAATTAAATATCCTATGCATACTCAAGTCCCAAACATTTGTCCACTAGTTGCTACTCAGTGAAACAGCAGACAATGAACGAATACACAAGGCATGAGTATGCACAGGATATTCGATTCTGACATGCAGGTCATTGAATTCGCCAAATTTTGCCATCTCTACTACAGAGCACAATTGGAAGATTTCGCGATTTGACTAACAACCATTTTTTATACAGTATGGGGCTGAATTCGACCGACAAAGCGCAGGAGGTGTATCGTGAGTAAATAATAAGCACAAAAATAGAGACTACTTTGTGTCTAAACTTAATATTAAGAAAGTAATATGCCTTTGAAGTTCGTATTGTGAAACGGTATTTTCCCAAAATGGGAGAAATTCAATTACTTGGAAGGACAATTATCTGCACATCAAACTAGGCTATGTTGTTAGGTTGTTCTATTCCACAGCAAAATTTCGGAAACTTATTTTCCAGACTTATGAAAACAACAGGGGTGGCCACCTTCTACTTACATAAAATGTTTGCAGTATCAGGAAATTCTAACAGTTCACTAAACTTTATTGAGTTATGTGACTTGCGTAACAAAAATAAACCTCTCGTTGCAACTGTCTTGGACTTATCGTTTTCGTTCAAATGCACTTAAAAGGATTCAGCGTAGCATTGCAATACTGCGTACATGCGTGTTTTGATGTGTTCAGCGCACAGGCGATGGTAGACATTATCTGTAAACAACGTCTGGGAAAATACATTTTCGAAATTCGAACTTCAAAGGCTTATTTCTTCGTTAATATTACGTTAAAACGCAGAAGTGGTCTCTATATTTTCTGCTTATTATTTACTCAAAAATCATCTCCCGAGGTTTGTTGAATTCAGCCCCATCCTGTAGGCCTATATATTTTGGCATGACAACTTCTGCCTGGTTCAGCAAGTAAGATATAGTCACGAGTGACTACACGTATCGCCGTCGCTCTCGAATGAAAGTCGCAGGTGGCTACATTTACCAGATGTGAAGCTGCAGAATAGACTCCCTGCTAAAGTTAGGAAGGCTGTATTTTGCTCAGTCACCTGACCAGGTGTTCTCAATTTCCAGGTTCTCATAACTTTTGGACGCTTGAAAATCTACTTGGGATCACTATTTGAAAGACTCAAGCTGAAATTTTGCCCTATTCAGGCTTACCTTGTGATTAAATTTAACCACAACTTAATGCAACTGCCACTTGGCATTTCAGAAAATTAACATCCATCTTACCTACACTGAGGTGTTCAGGTTGGAACAGTACAAATTCTGTACTACTTACATATTTTATCTTAAGCCACTCACACTATTCAGTGAAGAATTTGTAAAAGTTACAGCAATAATAAAAATGCTCTTAGACTAGTACATGTTTATTATGTTCCAATTGTTGGACATAATTTAGATTTTTTTGCACATGCTTTTTATATTTGGTGCAAAAGGGTTTGAAAAAAATTGTGATAAACTGATTTTGAGCCCCAAGATAGCCAAGTGGTTTATCTTTTATGGCCAATTAAAATAAAAATCACGCAATATAATAATTTCTATTTTAAACACAAAGGAATACACAAATAACTGTAAAAATTACTTTAAAAGTAATTTTAGTAACATTGACACCATGCAATGTAGTTATTTAATAACTGTTAGAAGTATTCTTTGGCTCCAGAACTAATAAATATTAATTAATAGGCCAAATTACGTGTTAATTGTAGTACATAAGAGATTATTACATATTTACGAATTTATTGTAGCGTATAATTAATGCCAATTGACGAAGGAACAGTGAAATATATTATAAACATAACTTATTTAAATTTCTTTCTCCGGTTTACAACTGTAAAAATAAAAGAATGATTACATTAGATCAGTGTAGTGTTTAAGATAGTTAGCTATGTTCCGGATATTACGTGATTTCTTACCGATATTTAATATTGGACTAAATGTCTACGTGTTACTGAATAACTTACGTCGACGTTGAATTACAGAATTTTTCGTCATGTAGGCCTACAAAATACAAGTTAAGTTACGCAAACCATACTACCCTATCATACTTTATTTCACTTGCTGGAAATAATATAACTTGTTTAGAACCATAGCTAACACACCACATCCTACTTTATGTAGGCTATGCCTACGGATATTACTTGGGTACATGCCGGCGTTTACAACGCTCTATGTTATTGTCAGATATACGCTACCCAATGCTTATTGCCGCTGTTTTTTATAAATTTAATAACTTACAATGCAAGGCAAATTATTAGAAGAAACATCACTAGCATTTTTTCTTAAATTACGTAAATACCTAAAACAATAGGCTAACATATTAGTGTATATTTCTTTTTTATATGTTACTTACAATGCTGTTACCACGTGCTCTTAGCACTTGTTACATTAATTTATTTTTCCTTTATTTTTCCTACTTCTGTTGCCGTAACAGCGATAATGTTTGTAAAACACGATTATCTGAATATAACAATGAAAATATACTTCCGTACAGCTAACTGACGTAAACGAATAGCTCATGGAGTGAAACACAAAATGTTTTCAATATATTCAGTAAGACAGAATTAACAGTAAACTATTATATTTTTACTAAAGCTGAACCATAACACCGATAGAAAGAAAAGGTTTAGTTGAGTTACCAAATTGTCTTGGGACAATCAAATATTTATATTGTATACTATAGGGAAATGAATATTTTTGCTGTTGAAAAAAAAATTAATTTATTATTTTCATGTTGCTGCCCAAGTGTAATAACTGGTCAGTACAAACAAATATTTGTTTCGCTATAAATACATTTCTGGGCCGAGCCGTTAAAAAAATACGTGAAGCACCCAGAATCAAACCCGGAACCTCGCACACTGAGGACCGCTCGTAAGCCTTTTATGCAGAAGTAGGCTATATCAAAATAAAATAAGACTATACTTTTTGTTTGCTGTAGAAATGGTTTCATTTGGGTTGGTTTGTAGACTACTTGAATGAAGCATCAGTAAATACACTTACAAATGAAGGTTAGTGCTAATTGTCCAGAAAATGTCAAGTAGACCTAACTCTCGAGATGCAATTACAAACAACGACCTGCGCAAACATAAGAAACATGATTGGTGCAACTTAATGTTCATTTGTGTAGTTACTTCCTAGCTAACTATTATATTTGCGTCAACTAAATATTTTACCAAAAACAAAACACATTGTCTTGTTGACCCTAAGAAATATGCAGTTTTACTGACGAAGCACATACGCCCGACTGTAAAACATTCAGTTGACACAAATAGAACAATCTTAATATATAAAATGAAGTGTCCTGACTGACACACCCACTCACTCATCAACGCACAGCCCGAACCGCTGGACCTAGAACCATGACATTTTGAATGAAGCTTCCCCTTAGCCCTTAGACACACATTAAGAATTGATTTTTCGAAATTCGATAATTAAGGGGGTGAAAAGGGGTGAAATGTGTTTTCAAAGAATCCCTGATATCTCGTTAACCGGTAAAGCTATCATAATGTTTTAACTTCATAATACTGCCCAAACAAATGCATTTTTGTGAATTATTCGATTTTGCGAAATTCGAAAATTAAGGGGGTGAAAAGCCGTAAAATGTGTTTTTCATTAATCCGCGATTTCTCCTAAACCATTTCAGATAGTGAGGTGATTTTTTCTTTAAAATGATGCTTAGGCCTAAGTAAATATCTAAAAAGTATTTTCAGAAATTTTCGAAAATCGTCTTTGAAAGCTTTTAAAAAAAAATTAGACATGTTTTAAATTAATCCCACTTATCTCCTAAACCAGTGGAAATACTGAAATAGTTTTTGCTTTAAAATAAACCTTACGTTAATATAAAAAAAAGTAATTCCAGGATTTTTCAAAATTCGTCCTTGAAAGCTGTTAAAAAAATAAAATGTGTCTTCAAATAATCATATGTACCGCTTATAACCGTTGAGATATAGATATTATTTTTTGATAAGAATGAAGCTTTTGTAAATATCTACAAATCGAATTCAGGATTTTATGAAATTCGAAAACTAAGAATTTGAAAAGCAGTAAAATGTTACAGTCTCCCGAAAAAAAAAAAAGAATGATCTCGGGGATATAATTAAACAGTTGTTTCTTTTTGCCATCCTACTCATAAATAAAACCTCTTTGGACTGTAGCCTGTACATACGAAAGAATTATCACGGCCTGCCTTTAAGCATTCACTCAGGTATTGTAAAAAAATTGTGGTGTGGGAGGGGTGGTGTTACGGGTTCGTATCCCATACAAGACTTTGCGATGGGAATTACTATATCATACGAGCATATTGCACGCGCTCTTTACACTGAGCTAAGACAATTTATGGTTCACTGTTATTGAGTACGCTAGCTGTTAAATGCCTTCATCACATGCTTTATCCAGAGTTACAATTTACATTACATAATTCCACGTGGGCGAAGTCGCAGCCGGCCAGCTAGTAATTATACAAGAAACAATTTTACTGAACGTAATTACTATACTTAGCAAAGTTAATATCCTATAGATGGCAAATCAAATAACTAACCATGTGTTACTATTACCAAATATGTAACATAAATCGTTCAGAAAAGGCTATCTTGTACGTCTACAAGACTATTTATAAGTCGTAATAATAAATATTCTGTAACGTTATTATAACCCAATAGCTGAAAATCATAGGTAACTTTGAGATTTAATTTACGAAGGTCCCTCAGCTTCAATAAATTTCTTCCTAGTAAATTACACAGCTTATATTCACTGCTTTAGTTTTAGTGTGTAAGAAAACCCATTGTTTTTAAAATAATTGTATTAAAATTTTATTGCTTTATATTATATACAATATGCTATGCAAGTTGATAAATACTGTTCGCGGTAAAGCAAGCACTTTTGAAGACATTTGTCAATAACTATAGTCAAAAAAATATCCTACTGCAGCCTTACCAGTTAACATTTGAGAACTGTAAAATATTCGTTCAGGCTGCTAACAATAATTGTGTTTATATTAACAAATAAGTGGCAGAAAAATGGAAACTGACAGAAATATAAAAATAGCAATTAGGCTTAGAAAATGTAAATGTTGGCGTGGATAGCATATACTCAAAAATAACCATGCACATACGTTGCTTTGGTACTTCAAATTGGTGGAGAAACAGAAAGAAGAAATCTCCGCTTTGCGTCATGATTAAAAGAAGAAACGTTTTTATAGCGAACATTTCCTTCAGCTGTAATTCAACATCCACAATCTAAAAATATGTTTCTTGGTTAACAATTTTGTCTGTAGAAAATTAATAACAGAAATCTCTAAAATATATTTATAAAAAATAAGAACATGTTTTTGCTTCCCTCGAATTAAAATTTGGCGATTTACCTTCCGCCTATTCTAAAATATTTTTTTACATAACAAGATTTATTCCCGAAAATAATACAATTCTGTTTTAATTTCTCAGATAAATCAGGAAAAAATTTGAAACATAATATACCTGCAGATTTTGAGTGGATTTAATAACAATTTCGGCATTTTTTTCTTGTTCACTGTATGAAAATATGTATGAAACAATTCAAATGCAAACATATTAAATTATACAAAAACTCTGTCCAGTTCGCTGATCATAAAACACAAATAAATCAGTAACAAGTAAGATGGCAGGGGAGGGCGGTATACAAGGCACTTGGGATCAGCCGCGAACCCAGCACTTTGTCCTGGGGGGGGAGGGGGGCGATGTCTTAAAAAGTAGTAATACCTATCCCCGACCAAGGAGCGGGGGGTCCGGATTTTAAGCTGCAAAATTGTGCAATTTAATAAGTTTTCGAACAAAATATTGAGTTTGTAACCGTGAAAAAAAAACTCACATTTTTTTTAATATTGGTATCTGGGGCCCGGGGGGGGGGGGGGCGCCAGCGCCCCTCGCGTAAATCCGCGCCTGCTTGGGATATTGTCATGAGATGCCCCACCGAGGTAGGCCAACACCGGTGCTGGACAGACGCGCCAGTCGACTTAGTTACCGAAGTATTCGCTAGATAGCTCCTTGTGTCCAATGCAGCGCGTCAGTCGGTGCCGCGACATATCACCGTCAAAGTTTTGTCCGTGTAAATACATTGTCAGTCCCTCGTATTTTGTACATTATCGCCCCTTGAATACGCCTGGCCCTACAGATCATAGTTGTGTAAAGTCGTAGCCACGAACTGCTTCTTAATGCAACACGTCGACAATGCAGATTCAAGTCGCGTATTTAAAAGAAGAAACCAACCCTTCGCGACAGTAAACTATTTCCAGTTTATAGTAACTAACGCTGGCATTAGGCCGTAAATCAGTTTATAAATATATATCATAAAGTTCTGTAGTGCTGTCGACTATACTTGTGTGACTAAGAGTTTGTGACACAGAGAAAGCTAGAGAGGCATTAAATAAGTTTATGTACAATTTGTGTAACACGTCTTGCTAAGTCTACAGCCTTGCAAGCTACAAGCTTCGTACACAAGTTCCAAGGAATTCCAAGTGGATCTTGTCCGTGCCCAGCATGCGGCAATAAAACCGTTTATGGTCACAGAATCGTTAATTATGTGGTCTGGAGTCTGCATTCTTCCCAAAGCCACTTCGTGTTTAGCATTCCTGTTCGTAAACTTGCGACGAATTGTTACAAATCTAAACAGTAAAAACTGTTATCATTAATTTGAAAGTATTGCGGTCGAGAGGCCGACACAGTTAAAACACTGAAATTCAATTCATAAATTTAATCTCATTGTACAGTTAACCACTGTAAACTATTTAAATTTTGTTAAAATCAGACTTAATTGAGTAAGTAACCCCGTGTTGCAATGTTCAGCGAGATATTTACGAATTTCATTCAGAAATAAATACAGTAAGATTGTTTATGATGTTTGCTTAATAAATATTTTTTTTAAAGACTAAACCAGAGCAGGTATCAAAAATCTGCTAAACAGTTTGATTTCAAATGGTTCCCTCCATGTTGCCAATTTTTTTTTAAGACAGGTAATACAATGGTTTTAGCTAGCTGTGTAATTAATGATGTTTTGGTTAATTGACTAATTTGTCGAAACCGTACAATGTGCTGTCTTGAAAAATAATATCTATCACGGTAGAAACCAATTTTTGCAATACTACCGAAGAGATGTGATAAACTATGATATAGTTTATGATTTAAATAATAATTATCGCAAAATTAATATAAACAGGGGAGTATTGCCTTGAACGCGCTGTGCGCAAACTTTCTGTTGACCTCCGTGACTCTCCATGCGCGCCTAATACTGACGTCTGCCTGATGTTGACATCGCGCTCCTACGAAGTAGGGGAAGGTCAGGGGAAATGAGCGCGAACGCGAAGCTCGATCGATCGTGCCTCTCGCCTTGGAGTCAAGGCTTAACCTCTGTATAACTTATGTTCTCCTAATACTTGGTTCGAAAATCTCTCTGCAGGCTCGAAATGGGCGGAGCTAGCGGGTTTTTTTTTAGTGGGCGGGGCTCTCCAGCAGACAAGCAAAGAAGAAAACGGCTGTAAGTGCCTTGCCACACTACGAGGCGGCCAAAATAAAATCCTTTCAAGCGAACTATATTTACAACTACAAATAAACAAGGCCATGTTGTTTCGAATTTTTTGTGATTGTTGCATCTGCTGAATTCACAAGAAAGTGAATGAAAACTTAGGCTTAAAAATACACTATGGAATTAGTATTAAACGTTTCGTATTTTGACTAAAATATGCGTGTACGTTTACAGCAAATTATTGCGTACGTTTTAATGCCGGTTATTTTCTGCGAATAATTTTCAAAGATTGTGTCAGAGTAAGGTGCATCATTGACGGCAGTTAGTTCTCACATCTCTGTTAAGACAGCGTGTACACATTGCGTTGCTCAGCAGCCATTGCTGCGGTGAGGTGACGGAGCTGAGTGAAAACGTATTTTTCAGCGCGGCAGTTCCCACATTCTCCGGTGCGGAGTTTTTACCAGCCGTGCACATTTCCAAAGGTGACTGTTAGGGCGGCAACGTGAAAGAGTTCTACAGGTTAGGTGAATTTAATGTGTTATACGGGGTTGTGACAAATTGTTAATGTTGTCCAAGATAACCCTTCACTTTGGGACAAAAGCCACGAACTTTTTAAGGACCTGACTGTAAAGGAGAAATGTTGGTTGATAGTGGTAGCAGGGTCGATAATTGGGAACAATTGGCTTAACGGGAGAAAAACACAAAGTAAGTCAAACATATTTAATTAATATCTTGGCGTTCAGAACTCAACACTGAAGATGCCTGCTACAATGTGAGGTGAAACGTCGACGCATTCTACCACTACGACGCGGCTGAATTTCGAATGCTAAGATATTAATATCAACAATGTCCACGAAAGCCAGCAAATATAATTTAACTGTTATCATTCATATTATTATACAACATAACTTGTAATAACTTAGTACAACTTATTTTATTTTTGAGCATAGAAACTACGCAATAAACAAATGTCGGCAGGCTACTTTTAACACCCAAAATAAATGTTGGCAAGGAAACAGAATGTGTAGAACAGGTATGACGAAGTAAAAAAAAAAAACTAAAGTGTAGGGCTACGGTGAGACTGCTCCTGGCCACATTAAATAGTCGGCAAAACAAAACATTTCTAAAGTCTAACCCTTGTGGTTGAAGATTACGTCCTAAGTCACTGACATGCATGAACGTACGCGATTCGGTGTCCTCACAATTAAGACCTTTTCGTTGACGCACAAAATTATGCAACGCCCTTTTTAGCGAGTAGGCCTACCCCAAGTGTGCATTCCGCGTATTTTCTGCAGCGACGTAACCTGTAATTAAATACTCTTTGGCATGAGTCAAGATTACGTAGTGGGTAGGAACAATGAAGACTTGTGTAAGGACTTAAGGCCCTATTACCAACCACGGCAAAAGGCTGTAGGTTGAAAAGTGTTATTCAACAAGCATTTTGGAAGTCAATGATCCCAAAAATATTTTTTTTGCGAAAATACTCTCTAATATTGTTGAATCTCTTTCTTGGTCTTGTAAACCTACTAATATTGAAATAAATGTTAAATTTGCAACTGTCATCAACACCACTGAGATGTATTTTTTCGTAAACTTTTACAACATTCTCTTAATAATGGAAGGTTACTTAAACTAAATATTTTTAAAAAATGTAACATTTCTACCTAATTGGCTATAGAATATTCGTCAGGATAAAATGTTAATGTAAGCCACTGGTCTCTCGCTTACCTTTTCACATCTTATACTGTATATTTTTCTCCAGGTCTAGCCCAGGTCTAGCGGTAACATGACAAGACAAGCTGGGCGAACAAGACGAAGACACACCAACTGGATCCGACGCTCAAAAGTTATAAAACCTTTTTTCAAGCACCTCCATCTCCACATCATCATCCGTTTATTCAGAAGATTCTTTGAAACGTCCCCGGTCAATACAAAATACAGCAAGTACAACATTTAACGCAGAACTTCTAAAAATACTTAACAACTCGGAAGATGATAAGTTGATATGCAGGCACAACAAATCTTCTGACGCACTGCGGTACCGCTGTGTGGGAACATGAGTACAAAGCTTCTGCCGTCGACCAATCCTATGTGTAAACGTGGCCCAACTTTTCAGCTGCGACGAACAGGAAGTAACTCTAAGCCGCCCTTCCACTAGTTTCTGATGTTGTGTTCCTTGTACTTGCGCCGGTGTCGGTTAAAAATCGGAAAATATTTTTATAAACCGAAGTGTTTAGTTGCATACACAGGCCTACCGTTGCTAGCAAATGTTGCTGAGGAAGTTTTTGCAACCGCTGGAGGGGGAGGGAGGGGGTTGAAACCCTCCCCGAAAATGCGTGAAAAGTTTTTGAGTGAAGGCTGTTTTTCTCTACGGTAATAGTACTGTTTTACTTTCATTAGTTTCTAAAATATAACAGTTAGAAATTTAAACGCTATTGCTGTAGTCTAATGCAAAATTATACAATTTTAGCAGGGAGGGCTCATAAGAAACACACCCTTCCCTTTTCTTTATTTTAAGGAAACTGTTTAAAAACACAACTTTCTATCGTGAAATACAAAACGTTACGGGGAAACCTCCAGCACATTCGGACCACCAACCATGCATTGTGGAAAAACAAGGATGGGGGGGGGGGGGGGTTACATCATAAGTAAGGACGCCAGAAACTGTTTTAGTCATAAAACATACAAGTAATTCTCTCTATAAGAAAATGTTACTTTTAAATTTGAGTTTCACTTAAATTATTTTCTTAACATTGTGTGTTTCACCAGTGAAACATACAAGCAAACGGACAGAGCAAAAATCAATGTTATGTTACACAAAATTTGTCAATTGAAATTTACTAGACATTTTCCATTTTCGAACAGATAACAAGAAAAATATAGGGCCTAGACGAAATGAACGAAGAAATAATTATCAACATACTAAAACAAGCAACCAGCTAAATTGCGAAGTTAAATTAAAAAACGTACTGTCACAATACTTCAAAGCCTCGACAATATTTCGATGTACATTGTTTTTTACCATCTTATTTGTTTCAGCATGCTATTTTTGTATGTTATATATCAAGAGAAAATGGGGTAGAGAGGTGGGGAGAGAGAGAGGAAGAGATAGTAAATAATTTTAATTTACAATTTTCGGCATAGATAAGAAGCTAAATGTAACTGTTCACGATACATAAGCAAGTACGCATCCATTACAAATATTAAGTAGTAGGTTAGCCTATACTAACATGATTACTGATAATAAAAATTTTGAACATCACCTAACGGCCAATTTAGGGCACACTCTGGTAACTCAAAACATTTAGCATGCACGAAAATGTCTCACAAAACGATTTTAATAGTGAAAATTAATGTAGGCACGTAACTATTCGAACAGTAAAAAATGTAAGTGACGCAAGAAAAAATAATAACTACGTAAAATGTATGCAGAAAAAATTAATACAAATAAAATGAAGGCTTTTAAAATTGTTGCCAACTATACATCATTTACTATTCAAATTACTAACAATAACTATTATGTATAACATTTAAAAATAAAAATAGCAATGGTTCTAAGCGTTTAACTTAATATCGCATATTTTATAGCACTCATTACCTTTATCAGCAATTCAGATCTCCCCGTTTTTCTTGTTCATCTGTTTACTGAATTTTGGTAATTTACGTAACAAAAATAAAAGGAATGTTGATAAGATACTTATTGTAGGAAATATATAATGATTTATGGAAAAGAACTTTCGTTATCTATTTAACTAAAGTAAAGTATGGCTAAAAAGTTGTATTTGCTTTTTCAATTTATTAATGTCGTGTTCATGAGCTGTAACCATTTACATCATCTTTGAAAGAGTTCTGCAATGATAGTACATGACTGGAATTAGTTTTTTGGCCGTACTCAATTGCGTTGTACATATCTATAAAGAAAACTAAAAAGAACAGATAAGCATAAATAAGAACAGTAGGCTTTAGTCGACAGGGTATGTACGCAACATAAAACTCTATAAATGTAATCGGGTCAGTTAAACCAAAGATAGAAAAATAATAAAATATAAATCAATAAAACCGACACGGTAGCAAAGCAGACAACACAGGGGTAAGGCTTGCTTTGGCAAAGGGACGAACTGTTGAACATTTTAGACTGTGAGACAAAGTATGAGCTATGTACAAAATCCAATCAATTTTCGAAATAATGAGTTCAAACACAGATACGTTGTGCTCGAATGTGACTTTGGATGAAGTACTATGTACACAAGTAGCTATGGCTTTGAAAACCGAGTACTTACATGTGTGCGCGTGTTTGAGAGGAAGTTCAAGTATCAACTTTAATTTGGTATGTAGGCTATGCAGTTAATATCATAAATATAAATTCATTATTTTAATACGTCTGACAAAATGTCACATCTCATAGAATATCTAATCCTATATAGGCCTATGAATAAATCACAGAAATAACATTGTTATGGAAATAAACCCTTAGATTTCAGGACATCATAAAACTTCTGGCGTCTTAAATTTTCATGGTGCTAATATCCTTCAAACAAATATCCTAAATAGTTTTTTAATAATTTTGTAATAGATCATGCATCGCATGAGAAATCATCTTTAGATGAAATGAAGTTGCAATCACACTAGCCTAGAATTCCACAAATTGTGTAAATAACATCGTTGTTCAGTTCCATTCTATATTTTCTTGCTCATACAAAATATTTATAAACGTAATTGGTTGCATGATCAGCTAAATTAATTTCCAGAAATTTTACACATATAGCCTGTGATACAGCCATAAACAATTAAACATTATAAAGTAATGTAGGGCCTAAATAAAATTTCTTTTATGTGCAGAAAGGAGCAAGATTAACCTTTTACTATTAGGTCTACGCATAGGCCTATAACAGGACTCATGATAAAAAACAATAAAAGCTGTGGGTTTATGGTTGTCATTTTATCAATCGATGAAAGCACTGAACTAGGGACGTGTGGTAAGGATTTGTCTGTGTTTCCTACGCCTGATTGCTGCACTGTAGTTTTTAATATAAATGTCACTATTCAACAGGAATCTATTGTCAAATATCCAAAGATCTTTCTTCTTGGCAGCTGTAACAACTAGAAGTTCCAAGTAAACGTTTGGGAGGTTGCAGACATTTAGGCCTACTGGATGCAGATTGTGGATACTAGCTTCTTTAACTTTCCTTGCAATGTTATGGGCTGTCCATGATTGAGGAACATTATTGCTATAGCCTATATGCCCCTAATAACTGTTGGGTCGTAATGTATCATTCGCAAATAGAGATGGGTAGTCACCTTGCACTTACCTCAATTCAAATACTTTCCAATGATTAACATATCATTCAAATCATCAGTTTCCAGTGTGCATACAAGGAAAACTTTCAACATTAGATGCTATTGCTAAATACTGCAAGTGAGAATTTGAAGAAGTTTGTTTCACATAATTAGAACATTTTAGGGAGGAATAATATATGTACACGCACGCACAGGAACGTGGTTTCGTAAACAGGCAAAAAAGCGAGTTACATGAATTTGTTCGCGTACAAAATAACAATTTAAATAGCTTGTGAGGAGGCGAGGGGCAGGATATCACACTCTGTATAGTAGACTTATGACTGGACGTATGTTGGCATCTGCTTGTCCCAGACGATGACATGGAATGAGGACCTATAACGGAGAGACGCTTGAATGAGAAAGTTGGGTGAAACTGGAGATCCCAGAGAAAACCCACTCATCAGCGGCATAGTTTAGCACAATTCACAAGCGAAAATCTGGGGACCGACCTCGGTGGGAGCGAGTGTTCTTGTCACTACTCCAGACTACAAAAGCTAATAAACAATCTCTCTTCCTCTTTCACTCTTTTCTCTTGATTTCTGTACAAATATAAACCTATATCTTTTATTTTCCATCTAAAATTGTTTTGCCATCTAGGGGTCTGGTGTATTAACACCTTATGATTTTAGATATTTAAACGATATTTAAAAAAGAAACTATAATTATATGCTTCCTCGCCCCTCTACAGAGGTTGATTCAGTTTTGGCACTTTTTCCCCAACATTTTCACCAGGAATATAATATACTTTTCTGCAGCTTCTAATTTCCTAGCCCTGTGATGAAGAAGGCTGTGTGTGTGTTGGCAAAACTACTCAGGAGGTTAGAGTCGAAATGTGGTCCTTGTAAAAAGAATTTGTGAGTATTTATATTATAATATTTTATTTTTAATGTAAATTTTGTAGTGTAATTAAACCAGCATTTCTCAGTCCTTAAGAGTGTGTGGTAGACAAATAAACGCTGAAAACATCAATTCATTTCTACGCTTTTTTCGAAGCCAATATGGATAAAATACTCAACGACAATCCTAGGTAATGGCATTTGCCAACTTTATGAGTAGGCCTAAATATTTACCCAGAATTACTAATTCGTTACGCGTGATCTATTGCGTCGTAGTTAAATGCATGAGGTTCCGGCGTCAGAGATTGTGCTTCAGAAGTTCGTAACACTGGAAACAATTTTGCTTAAACCGTTGGCCCAAATTATTGCCTAGGATTGCTATTGTTTAACTTTCGCAAATTGGCTTCAAGAAACCTACAGTTATAGATTAATGTTTTTAGCGCTGAATTATGTACCACGTCCTCTTAAATAACGACGGATACAGGGTGTGGTAATTTCGGGGATATGCTACCAGCAAAATTTAAGGGCGCCACCTTACCTAGAGCTATGTTTGAAAATGATGCTTATGAAGCGAACGAGTGATGATTAAACTGAAGTATGCGCCTAGTGCTCTATCACATAAATCTATCAGATAAATTTACCTGACAAATCAAAAATGATACACCCTAAATTCTATGCGAAATTTGTGTACCTACACTTACATATGTAAAATTGCCATACTTGTAGGCCTAGACGACGTTGAAATTTCCTTAAATTTAATAAGAAATGTATTTCCCCTTGCAAAAAATTCCAGATAAATTTCTACGTAGCTCGTAGATGAAAGTTCAGTAGGAATTTCGACATACTTAGTGAAGCAATATTTATATACGAATCTCGGGATTTTACTGATGCAAGGTTTCTGTGACTTGAGTCAAGGTGTAGCACTTATAATTCCACAACAGTCGAATTTTAAAGAATTTTCACGTTAAATTACTAGGCCTACTAATTAAATTCTGTATAATAAGAGCGAAAATATAAATAAACGTCTTGATTAAATGCATACAAATGTAACATAATTGTAATATTTAGAAATTTTTCGATATATTTGTCAGAAAATAGAGTCTACTGCATACACACGTGTGTGGCGATAATTATTCCGTTCATGTTAAATTAATTTGTTTTTTTTATACGGGAATATCGCAAAAAAATTTTCAGTATCCGTGCAAGTTTCTTATCTTGAGCGCAACTTTATTGTTGCCCTCCGGAAACTACGGGACATATAACCCTAGACTTCAGTTTGTTTAAGGAATTACCTAATTGCACTGTAGAACCATCGTTTAGTATGTCGCATTTACCTTTGCAGTGTATGTTGAGAGACGACCGCACAAATAATAAATATATTTTTTGCCAATTAAGAGATTATGAAAATAGTGTCTCCAATGTACGATATGTTACGAACGTAACTTACAGTTATCTGAAACAGTAATTTCCTTTCATAGCTATTTTCTTTGCAACACAGTTCAATAGTCATGTAGATGGCTCTTAAGAATAGTGCGTAGGCCTACGTCGTTTAATCAATTTGTGGAATTTTTGCTGGCCAGTGCATAGAAACACACATGTCCTCGCCACCTAATTGAAATATTTATTCACCAACAAAAAAAAATCGATCACAGTCTATTTTCTTTCGTCTATGTTCGCGCAAATTAACCAAAACAGTAACAATTGGTCGTATAACTTTGTAAATATGACATGAAACATTTGCCATTCCATATCTTGCGATATGTCCCAATAGTATATCCACAAAATTATATCGTACGAAATCAGTGGTAAGATGATAAAATTTTGAAACAAAACATTTGATAATAAATACCCTAATATATTTTTATTTAGTCTACGTATAGGCTATCGCCCTATTCTCTAATATGGCGCAACTACTAGGCTACTACAAACTAATTAAAAATTAAAGTTGGTATGATAAACATTCTAAAAAATAAAATTGTATTACAACCACCCCAAATATTACCGAAATATAACACAAAATCTTTAAGTACACGTGCTATCACCTAAAATAGCAACTTAGCAATATGCAACCCAAATTTAATTAAAGCTTTAAATGATCTATCAAAATACAAAGGTTGGATGAAATCGGTCTAGTAGGCCTAGTCAACAAAAAACGGCAAACAAATCTGTATTAATGTCTTGCTATCTTACGAAATGGAGGACCGTAAATATAAAACTGTAGGCCTGTAAAATTAGAGTCTGAACGATGATTCATTTAAACATAAATGTTCATTGTTATCGTTTCAGTACGCCTAGTTCTCGAAATATTACAAAACACTTTTAATCGTATCATGCTGTCTTCCAATGTGGCAGACATACAGCAATATAGAATACAAAAATAAAAATATCGCGTAACAAGTTTTACAAATTATTTTTTTAAATTCGGTTAGTTAGTTTTCTAAGTGACAAATATTTTTCCAGGTGTACGTCTGCTATCTTATAGAATGCCGGGCCTACAAAAATTATATCACATATAATCGTAGATTTTTCATATAACTTATATATATATATATGTATATATATATATATATATATATATATATATACAATGCTCAAATTTAGAACTCTAAAATTAAATAATTTGTTTATAATCCTTCAAATTGTTCCCTAGATGACGTATTTTCTGAAATTTGGAAATGACCGCTATTTTGAAAATACACTCTAAAAAATTGTTTGTAAATTTACCAGACGTGCGTATAGGACAGCTAAGAATGTAGGTATGGTAGAATAGCTTCTCAAGACACCCATGGTAACACTCCTAAACCTAATTATAAAACCGTTAAATGCATAAGTTACTAAAGTTTCCACACTTGTATTGTAGCATATTTACAATACAGAAGTATGGTAACTGTCCCATACTACGTCTGAAATAATAACTTCCTAAACATTGGAGGAAGTTTTTTTACAGTGAAGTCACTTGACGAGAGCAATATAAAGTGCCCTTGCGAGTGACCATGTGTACCGAATTGAGCGAAATACGGTCCACAGAAGTTTTCACGTCTACAACCACACGCCTACTCCCTTTTCCACAGACACAGACAGTTGCACAGACAGAAATATGATCAAATATTATTTTTCGACGAAGTTCGGATAAACGTTGATAGTTACTGTTGAAACATATGTTAAATAGCAGATTTCTGGATGTAATATTTTGTGAATTAGTAGTTTTTACTCGGCGTTTGCATGTTTTGGATAAATACTGACAATTGTTTAATGCTATGCTATTTTATATAGCTGATTATTCAACTTCGAACAAAACAAAATCATAGTAACTTTCCTAAAACCTGCCCGGGTTATTGGTTTTATTTTATTTCGGTCTTTAAATAGCTTATAATAAGTTACCAAATGTGCCCGGCGAAATCACGTATTATTTCTTGAGTCACTTAATTTCATTTATGAAACCATTGTTTTAGTTTATTTTTTGTTATCAAATACGCGTAGTTCTGTCTACCTCACAGTGTTGTTTAAACTTTCGTTTTTAGTTATATTTTAGCAGAATACCTTATGCAATTCACTTTTACTATAGCATACGCTACGCTAAAAATAATTAAAATCGTTATTTACTCAGTATTTGAACTATCCAGTGAAGAGCAGCACAAAATATAGCACAGTAAACGACTCGTTCCCGCGTGGTAACCTCCATGTGTTTCATAACAGCCTGATACCGGCAGGCGCACTCTCGTGTGTGTCGTGTCGCGGATGCGTAATCGATTCACGAGGAGGGGAAAGACTGCCCCTCAGAACTGTGCCCAGAAGTAAAACGTTCCAAGTCTCGATCCATTTTAAAGTGTGTCGCACGCGAGACGATCAACCACGTGGACGCTAGTGTGCAGTAACTTCGTTAACGGACTAAAGGATTTGTCCTCCGACACAGGCGATACAAGGCACATGTGTGTCTACGATTTATTTGCATGAAGTGATCACAGTAAATTCGGCGTGCTAAGTAAAACATTTCGCTCGCTATTTTACCGCACAGTTATGTTATTTAGTTTCTTTTCAAAATTATAAAAAAATTAACACTAATATATAGTCTATAACTTAAAAAATGCATTTCATGCAGGCATATATATAGTAGTTCTTATCGATAGAGACTTCGCACCACTTTTATTTGCATAACCTTGGAAATTAACTATACAGCCAGAAAAGAAATAAAACTGAACGTAAACTAGACTATATCAAAATTACTGTTAAGTTATTTAAAAAAGCGTGAATTTCCTATTATAGAATCTAAGTACTTTATTATTGCTAGTTCTGTGTTAGAATAGGCATACATGTGTGCCAAAAGGATGAATATAATAGCGTGCTCGATTCCCGGCGGGATCGGTCCCCGGATTTTCGCATATGGGAATCATACCGGACGATGCCGCTCCTCCGTTGGTTTCTTTGGGGATCTCCCGTCCCCTGCCCTTCACTCCGGCGCTGCTCCGCACTCACCTCATGTCACCCCTCACCAGCGCTCAAGACTTGATTTTAAGTGCTGACCAAAATATCTTCACTTCACAGTAGCATAACATGTTCAATTTAAAATTTAGGTTGATGAAAACGAATTCTGGTAAACAGTACATTAAATTTTCGACACACCTATCTAACACAATAGTAAAAATTAAGTAAAAAAAGTTTGAATCTCTGTTATATAGGCCTAGATAAAGGTAAGTTTCGTTATTTGAAATTAGTTTTAAAAAATAATAAGAAAACGAGCTACTAATCGGAATCTGACATTTGCATCTATTACGTGAAATATATCGTAATAACTGACGAATATATTATTATAAATTTACTAAGAATAAAATAAGGAACACGCTCTTTAACATTTTCACTGTATTTTGTACAACAACATAAAACAATTTTTTGTGTGTTACTATATAAACAACATTTTGACGAAACAGCTGTTAAACTCATCGAAAGTACAAAGTTAAAGATAAAATTATTTATAAAATATAGTTAAACAAGTTTTGTTGAGTGAGTGTACGTAAATTTTTTTAAAAACTCACACTACAGCTTGATAGATAAGAACACAGTGTGGGTTTACTTATATTACGAAATACAATATCTTATCACTGATTCTTGGACTAAAACACACTTTTTGAATAAAAGAGTCCATAACCGAAAATCTGTTACCTTATATTTCACAGAATCCCTGATCCGTACCAAACAGATCACACTCGAATTTTCGCGGGAATCGTGTCTTTATGTCGCTTTACGGCAGGTTTCCTTGAAGATCTTCCATTTATTTAGTCCTTGCAACCCAGGCGCTACTCTAGCCAACTCACCGACTCTTAAAATTCTCCTTCAAATTGCTCGTAATTACGATTTTCAGTAGCTCAATCTTGTCAGTTACAATGTTAGGCCTACAGTTACTTAAAGCTTGTGTTGCATGTGGTTTACATTGTTAATTTTCTCTTATAGAGAACCTGCTTCTCGGCTGCTGCTTTGCCCGCAAGGAATTTTTTAAGGAAATGGTATAGCCTAACTATAGTTTATCGTGTTAAATATATATAAAGGACCTGGCGGAAGCACAGTTAACGATTTATTACCCCGAAGCAAATAATACCACGCCAGGCTTATAAGAAATCAGATATTTTACTATATTAGATAATTCCTCTTTTTACCTTCCCTACGATGCAAGAGGAAGCAACCATTAAATGTCATACATTAAAACAGAAAATTAACTCTTCTGCCAGCTGCCACTAATAGGTCAGCAACCTCCTGTCCTCTTGCCTTACACGGGATTCCAACCCAAAACATCCTGCCAGTGTTCCAAGTAACTGCGCCAAAATGGTCGTCGGAATTCAAGAAATTAAATGTGTATACATGGGCCTGTGCACAACGAGGGATACACATCAGACGGCAAAAAAAAAAAAAAAAAAAAAAAACTACTTTCAAATTATTTCTCAGTGGCCATACCTGCTTTCTGGGAAGTCTGGAATATTTTACATCCTTACAACCCCTAAATGGTAGAATTTAAAAAATCATGAAATAGGTTTTTAGATATTTGCGTAAACTTCCTTCCTAACCAAAACTTATCCCAATATCTCAACAAGTTTAAGAGATACAGAGTACGGATTAATTGAAACCACATTTTATTTTATTTTTTTTGTGTTTAATAAAATTATGAAGCTACTGTTTGCGGATAGGCCTATATAAGCTTCTTTCTGAAGGAAATGACACCTTATATCTCAACAGGGTTTAGAGTTAGGCCTGTCAAGGATTGATTGAAAACACGTTTTAAGGGACTTTTCACTTCTTAATTTTCAAGTATCGAAAAAATTGAAAAATCATAAAAAAATTAATTATTGTAAGCTTCATTCTAGCAAAAATCACCGTGGTATCCCAACGGGTCTAAGCGCTATCGAGGATTCATTGAAAACCCATTTCACACATTTTCACCCCCTTAATTTTAAAATTTCGAAAAATCTTATCTTAGTTCGTGCGTATGGCGAAAATGGATCTCACCGCCGAAATTTCTCGTCTATAGTTCCAGCTGTATGGACTGTGCGTTGATGAGTGAGGCACTTCGGTTTATATATACAGATTTATTTGCCCTTAAGCTCAGTTTAATATGTAATGCTCACCTCTACTCATTTTTAAAACAATTTTTTTTTCAAATTTAAATTCACTTAGTCAGTGTAAAACAACTTAGCATTCTTACATTTTTGGGAGGAAAAAGAGAAAAGAAACTGTTGTGGAACAGTTGCCATGGAAAAGTAGCAAGAATACTACTAAATAAATTTCTGTCACCAAAATTGCTGCGTACTCATGCCTACGTAAAAATAAAGTTACTATCAGCATTTGCTCAAGGTTTCGAACTACATTAGCAAACTAAAGTGTTGCGATCACTTTAATCCACCTTTTATATGAGGGTGCAATTGAATGACAACATTTTGGAATTATAGTCCGTTTAGGATGTTATATTAATTTTGAAACTATTTTTCCACACTTTAAGCACTCTTAGACTTTTTGGCCTGGAAATATGTTTTGAAGCAATAAATTCACTAGGATGTTTAAATGTTACTGACTAATCTGCATGCTTTAAACCTTCCCTTTATTTTAAATATTTACTCTTTTATCGAAAACGACACTGAAAAAAAGTATAGTTGCAGGTACAATACTTGTGTTAAAATAGGGACAACAAAACAGTTTGGCTGGATTTATTTACTTGGAGATACTCCATTGCGAAATAAATGACTGTCAAAAGAAATGCACTCCTATTGCACAGTTCTTTCAAAGATCAAAACAGTTTGGCTGTTGGTACTACTCTGGACAGTTCCTTCAACAATCTGTTTTGTAGAAGGTAGGTACCATCTGGTTTGTAAAAGCAACAAGGCCCTTTGTTTCTTCTACATAACATATTGTTTAAGGAGCTGTCAAGAGTTGTACCAACAACCAAACTGTTTTGTTGTCCCTATTTAAACGAAAGTATGGTACCTACAACGATACCCTTTTTTTCAGTGGAGTTGTCCAGCTTAACTAATTTCATTTATACTATTACTGGAAGTGAAGTGAGATGGAATGGGACAGCTATGGGGTAACATTCACTTTTAATACGGATCAAGTATAGATTTGCAATGACGTTCTAAATCACCGATATGATTTAAAAGCAATACGTTTTTTTTTTTCATGAAATAATTTTCCGTAGTAGTCTACAGATTTTCACAAATGTATCACAATATTTCCTAATGTGTATCTGGACCTTATAAATAGAACTTAACTGTAAAGTCCTGCCAAAATCAATCGTTTGTTTCATATGGGGAAAAAAGTAGAATTGTTGCTCACTTCAGGAGCGCTATTTCATGCAGCGAATAGTTAAAGTAAGATATTTTAATTAATTACAGTCTTCCTTTATGTTTTCCATAGGGAATAATTACAAACATTGAAAGGTTTTTCTAGAGCACCTTTACATGAACAAATACAAGCTCGAACAGTGAATTTATTACAAGAAACACATATGCTTTACTATCACTTTCTTTTAACTTTCAGATGTTTTCAAATAGAAATAAGTGTTAACTTATTTGTTTCCTAAGACTCGTTTTGCACTATACTGAAATTTAGGTAGGGACATTCATTTAAGAATGTTGACTCTCCCACAAAATAGGCGTAGGCCAACATACAACTGGAAATGTAATTTTTATTTACTTAAAGGCACAATTTCAACAACTTTATAATAAATTCATAAAAAACAAATTCATCTGATGTCTATATTAGGGTTTTTAAATGTATCGATAGCTTTGTGCTATTTGTTTTGTGAGTTTTTATACTAATATTATCGAAGATTCAGTAGTAAAAGAGGCAGTTATCACACTCAAAAGTACAGCGTTCATTCAATTTATTTAACATTCTAAAAAATTTCAGTTCTTTACAATTAAAATAACGTAAATTTTTAAAGAAAATGATTCGATAAAACTGGCCCTATTACAAATTATTGGTATGTAATAGCAAACACGTTTGTATTTTGCGTTACTAATGCAAAATACGTGATTAAGACAGATCGATGCATCTCTGCTCTGTTGCTAAAACGTTAGTTTGGAGATTTATACGTAGTGTGTCCTGAAGCTGTAAACACAAATAGTTGCTGCTAATGAATTTGTTTTTAAACTTAATTCATTGAGGTCTCAAGTAGATGGTTTGCTAACATGAATTTCAGTTTTGTTTTAAGTCAATCTACATTAAAAATTACAACACACTGCCTATCATGTAACGATGTGAATAATTTTTTTTTGTGCTGTAGCTGCCCTTCACTCACTCTGTGCAGACGGTATATAGCCACGCTGATTTATAATGTCAGGATAATAAATACAAATCTTTCTTCACACACTTATGCAAGTGCTAATTTTGCTTCCAATACGACCAAACATGTTTGTTACCTATAGTCTATGACTTAAATATCTTAAACATAGCATGCTTACTTTTATTCCCGCTAAGCCAAGCTAACAAACACTACATTTCCGTAAATTTGTGGAAAACAGTAAGGAGAAGTGCCACTAATTTTCTGTAAACCATAATTTCAAAAGTATTCAATAGGCCTATTTGTTTTTGTGATATTACAAAATAATGTGTAATTTTAGCTTACATCGCGGGTGATCAATTTAAAACTACAAAAAAATAAAATGTTTGGTACACAGCATTAGTTAAATAGAAGTATGTAAATACATAGCTGTGTTTAAAATATAACTTGTCGAATTAGTCTTTGTGAACTAAACTACTGTAAAATACATATGTTGGATTCAATCTTTGTTCCGGTGTCTTGCGGTTTATTACTATTCGTTGGCTAGTTATTTTTACATTTACTTTTTATTTTACAAAAAGTTCATCTCAAACTGCTATAAAACATTTAATGTTTAAAGAAACACTTAAAAAATATAAATGTATGTCATGAACTCTATTTCTATTTAAATTCAAACCTTCATGTCTAGATCCAAATAAAAGCATTAGTTTGTAAATCATGTCACTGTATTTACTATTATCCTGCCAATTGAGCAAATATGTTATGTAATAAAGTATGAACCTTTATGAATAGTTTTGTACTACTGTGGCATGTTTTAGATCTGAAAAATAGAGACGGAAAATTTTGGAAATGCAGCTATAACTGAATTATATTTTTAAAAAACTCATTTACAGTTACATATATGTTGCGATTGAGTCAACACTATTATTTAGTTTATAGCCTATATAAAGTAGGGCGCTTGTAAAAATAGTATTTTATTTTTTTATGTTACCTAATTAAGCATAGCCTATAGTAAAACGTAACATTACAAACTATAAACTTAGTAATAAATACATATATAACTGACATTTAGGGGTACATAGTAAATATTGTTTGGATAAACTAAGAGTGAAGTTGTGTTCGTGTCGTTGAGCGAGACCATGCCTCGCGCACGAAATAATATTCTGTCTTCTATCTGCCACCAAAACAACAGCGATTCACGGAAATCGTCAAGAGGGACATAGAAATTTAATTTATACTATCCTTTTTATTTTGTTCGCTGATACTCCCCAACTATTTTGTATAGCAAAAAGTTTCTCGCATACTATAATTAACTCTGCATTTTCCTGTCAAATGTCAACATGGCATTGTTTTTTTTAATACTACGATACTTGCAGAAAATAAAATTGATGTACATTATTATTGGCATCATAGTTCATAAATGCAAAGAAAAATTTTGAATACATTTGGCTCAATAGTTTTAGATATATGATGAGTTTAGTTTTACAGATTTTTGGGACGCATGAGCTTGCATCGGCTTGCGCTAGCTCCGAAAGACCCAAAATGGCGGACGATTATACCTAGTCTTTATAGAGCCCACGGTCTAAGAGGAAGAGGTCTTGACACTGCCTATGCTCTCCAGCAGGAGAAAGTGACCCCTTCATGTCGCCGAGCGCTAGTAGTCATTTGGTGGAAAATTTGTCTTGTTTATATCTCGCGTTTTAACATTTTTACAATTATTTACATAAAATAATGTTAATAAGGTAAGCTGATATAGTATATACATGTCCTATGTCCATAAATGCACTGGCATGTATGGAACTGTTTATACAACTAGTCTGAAGACATATATTGTGTATTATTTTTTTAGTGAACACATTCGAACAAAAACTATATTTCGTGCCCTGCAAAATTTTAGAATCGTTGCAATGTGCATCTACATGTCAAAGATTGAAAAATTAAATTTTATTGTTGTAAAAAAATGTGCTCCAATACAAAATTACGTTTCATTTTTTGCTTCGATATAATACTCGCAATTCCGGTAACAACTTCACATTTTAAGCTAAGTCAAATACAAATACAAGACAATTCTTCCTCCAAATTACTACTAGCGCTCGGCGACAAGAAGGGAGTCACATTTCATTCCTCAGTGTCAAGACCTCTACCTTCATAGACCGTGATAGAGCCCTACCGGTTGTTGGTGTGTCACTTCAGTCCGCCCAAGCGCTGTCGGAGGGGAATAGTTCTGCTGGTGGTGGGGGAAGCAGATCTCCTCGAAGCGCACTCTGAAGACAAACCTCGGAACTAAATATATATATATATATATACGTTTCCTGCAATTTACAATAAAACTATCACTCGAATATACAGAAATGTATACATGTCCATGATCGCAATACGATTTTCTTTTGAGGTGTAATAAAATGTATTAATTTTTTTGTAATTTGAAATTTTTCGTTTTTCGAAAATATTTATTATATTTTAAAGGTGTTTCATAGCAAAATGTTGTTATACCTCTACTGTTACCAACATTTTTTTGGTTGGGAAAAAATTTTCGATGCAAAATGAAGTTTCTACTTCGAGTTATGTGCGGGACAAAACAAGAAAATTTTACATGGTACATGCCTGGGTGAAACCGAGCCTTAAGGGCCTATACATAATTACTTTAACATTTGACTTTACGTTTCTGTTACTTTTAAGTATTTTGTCAAAATGCACTAAGTTACACAATCGTGAAGTTAAAGTAACGGCAATTGAAAAACTATTCGAGAACCCGTTTTTTTAAACAAAATTTTTGTGATATAAATATTCTTATATTTGCCATTAAAGCATCGCGTAGATATTCCAAAAATAGGCCCAGTTATTTGAATATTGTCATTTTATGATAATATAGAGTAGGACACAAGCAGCGCTATCTATTGACTAAACTTACAGTTAATTTACAAATACTTGTCAAATGCTATTTACAAGGTTTTCCGAATACATTAAAGAGATACCTGTTACATTTTTCATGCAATCCAAGCGCTGGAGAGTAAAACAATGCTCAGAAATTAAGGATTTGCATTACAACATACATAATCATCTGTTCTTTGCAAACGACTATCTTGACTTTGACTTTAGGTTTTCAGTTTATCGGAAACGTGACTTGACTTTACGTTTTGCGGCGCCATTGTGTACGACCCCATAAGAAGCCATGTATCGAAAGCAATCGTAAAGTCAAACGCTGACGTTTTCAATTTTGTAGTGGCCTTAACTTGAACGTAAAAAGACGGACGATAGTAAAGAAGTAAAGATGGCGAGCGGCAGACTGCATAGAAGTGGTTGGACAGGTGAGGTTAAGTGGGCAGGCAAGCGGCGGACCAGTTTCGTCGGCTACTGCGCAGTGACGTCACGTGGCAACCAGCGCGTGTGCACTTCTTACAACCCCTCTCGCTCTATCCACGCCCTTCCCTCCCTGTTTTTGCGCAATAACTTCACGTAAACAATGTTAAAACTTACGGTTATTTCTGATACAAGAAAAGTTATTGATAGTAAATTTAGTTACAATTCTGGCTGCGTTCCAATTCATAACAATGTTCCCTTGAGCCCTTTCTGTCCCATAATTCCTCACAAGCCCTTGACTCCTTCGTGACGAAGTGTGTATTCGTGGTTTCGAACACCTTTATTCACTTAAACAACATAACCTACATTGTACATGTAGGCTATAAGTAAAGTCAACAATTCTGCTATTCAGGTATTATAAAACGTAGAATACTTTTTTCGTGATAGGAATAAAACTGTACACTGTTTTTGAGAGAACACAGGCGAAATTTATGGTATTAATTTTGTAAAATTGAGTTAACCCCGGGTCAAAATATTGTGCAAATGCCATCTAGTATCGTCGTATAGAGATTAATTGATGGTTTATTGCTGAGGACTGATTTACGTTTGAAAATTTCTAAAAAGGATGGCAATTAGATTACATATGAATTTTTAAAAAGTCATTAAACTTATGGCAAACTGGGTGATTGTAATTGAATGTGCAATGGATGGGTTAGTTAATACAAGAACAAACGATCTGAGTAATTTACGTGTCACATATTATAATTATTTACATATCCTTCTATGCCTTGAGTAAAATTTTTATACTCGATTTACTCGTATTTTTATGTCGGTAAACAAAATTTACAGAAAATCAACTGGTGAGTTTTATAAATTGTCAGAGGGTTTTGTTAAAGGAAACATTTTTTTGTCCACCACTTAGGACCTTCGAGAATATTAAATTTTTAGCAGTAAAGAAAACGTTACGTTTTTACTTTACACTTTAAACAAACATTGTCACTGCAGCAAATTTACTTTGCAATGGCTCGTTTTCAAGCAAACAGTGCGTTGTGGTAGAGAAAGTGTTTTTTAAGGTGTATTTTAGTGTGTCGTGAATCACACTTCCTATTTATAATAAGTATAACAATTACGATATTGCTTAAAATATTTAATTCATTTCGCCTATACAGTTTGATAATCAAGGAAATACGAACACCCTAAATAGACACCTAAAGAAAACTTTTTATTTCATTTAATACACAGATAATATAATTTACATCTGTATAGGCATATTAATACGTCAAGAATCACACTTTAAAGCAATTAAAAACTGTAAAAGTCACCAACAATTACGAAATTACATACAAATAAGCAAGCGTAAAACGTTTGTCTTATAAAATAAATGACGCACTTTAAATAAATACAGCTGTGTACAGCTAAAAGAACAATACATAATATTACGTATTATCATGACTAGAAACTTTAAGTTCAATTTTAACAATAAATGTTAAGTTTATTTTTAAAGACTTGCAATTTAGAACACTGAGAAAGTTTTTTTCCCTACAATTCCGTATTGTCTTCATATTCTTACATAGGCCTACTTTCCCTTCTTGTCGTTATCATATGGGTTTTTACATTAAAATACCTTACATATACGTAAGTTCTAGTCCTATAAAAAATGGAAAACGTTGAAGGGCTGCGTGCTAGCGTGTTTACAATTTCATTTAGAATTATGTTCGTGAGCAGTTAAAATATATTCTAATTTTTGCAGAAAACTCTCCATGAAAATCAGTAAAACTTTTCTCTGCAACTGAAACGTTTCCAAGAAAATATTTTTCTGGACAAACCAGCCCATCCATTAACTGTGAGTCAATGCAATTGTTTCATTTCATGCCAGATACACAGAACCTAATTTTGGGTATACATTATCTACAGCTAAGTGCAACATATCCATCAACACACCTAAAACCTTTATCTCATTGTAAGTTTTGACAATACAACATTTTCAGGAGGTATGTTTACGTCTGAAACGTCTTCTTCAAAAACACTTGGAGGTTCACTGAACAATTTTATTGACATGAGTAGTTCTCTACAAAGTAATGAACTGCACTGTCTGAAATAAATGTTGACTGTTTGGCAATATCAAATGCTAAATTTGATAAACATGATTCTTCAGCTCTATCTTCTGTTTTTCTTCACAGAAAAAAACGCCACACGAATGCCTACAAAAGTGTTATTTCTTATTATGTTTTTAAACTTATGATAGGTGATGGATACGTGTTCTGGTGACGCATTCCTCTAGAAAAAAAACTAGAACATCTAGGCTTAGTTTAACTGCTGTGATGTACCTACAATTAAGTGACTCGTTTAGGTGCTCAATTAATCATGTAAGGTTTATTACTAATCTGTATACCTTTCTGGAAAAGTTTGTCTTGATTGCTGAATAGTTTGGTAGTTTTTCTTGCAGACTTTTGTAAAAAAAACACTCTTCACTGAAACGTGTTCTTCAAAATGCGTACAGCAATTCGTATTGGGTAAGTAATTAAAATATTTATTATAAACTGTAGGAAGTAACAGTTACTAATCTACTTGTTAAATCACACCATTTTTGACATTAATGTTATCTGCCCTTTGGCAACACTTCACCAACTGCTAGTGAATAATCTTCCTTTTATTGAAAAAACGGAAGTAATTTTTTTTTGTCTTTGTTCGGTTTGCTGCTCTAGTTACTTCCAAACACAGCGCATAATGACATATTTAAGTAAACCATGCCTTTTACTAACACATCACAATGAGCTGTAATTTAATACATATTATACAATGTAGGCCTATGTATTTCAGTCGCCGCGATCTGGCAGGCCTTTATTATCAGACCAAGTTCGGACAGTGCAGGACATTCTGTTATACTGATACAATATATGTATATGTCATTACAATTGCGTAATAGCAATATAGACTGTACAAAAATGCTAAATATAACCTACAAAAATTTTATTGGAATAAGGTATTGCAAAGTCACAGTTCTCTGACACATAACCGCCGCTTTTTTGCATTCATCGAGAGTTTGCTACACGCAACATGTTAAAAATGATTGTGGTCAGAAGTCCTAATAACTGATAATTATGTTATTTATTCCATACCTGAATTACGTTCTTCAGACGACTTCTACCTGATAAACGCTTCAGAATTCTCGTCAGACGAAAATAGTATATTTCGACGTCTTCTTTGTTCACTGCAGTAATGTAGGCCTACATTCTACAAAAAAGCTAGCGTTAACCTCCAAAAATGTTTATGTTCGAAGACCAAATGATCATATAATTTATTCCATACCTGATTTACGTTCTATTGGCGACATTTTTACTTAATAAACTTCTCCAGACATTGTGGCCAACAAAAATAGGCCTACTACGCTTCGTATTCGTATTATTTTCCAACATGCACTCAAGTGCCTTACGACATATTTTCTTCTGAACACACGCGCATGATACTGTGTTTACTTTATACGCGCGCTTTCTTGTTTGTCGTCTTCTCGTGGCTATCTGCCTTGCTTCCAAGCAGGGCAGACATGAGTAGATCCGGCGAAGTAATCGAGCTGAATATTTAGAGATTCTGGACATCACTACACCGTACTCGCAAAACGTTACCGACCGGTTTTGGAGTAATGTCTACTCTATCGAGTAGATCGAGTAAGGTTTCCGTAAGTGCCTTATGAGTAGAGCCACGAGTTTAACGCGACAATGTTGTTTACGTGTAAATCGTCAGCTGTGCTTCGTTGTTATCGGCAGCTTGTCTTTGTTCAGACACGTTTCTCATTTGACTATATACACCAATCAGCATACGCTGTATGTCTGTGACTTGCTCGTGGAACCTCAAGACCAGCGAGAGTTAAAACTTCCCATCGCTAGTCACGAAACAGCGCTGCAGATGTGCACATATGGCAGTGAAATGAGATGGTACAAAAATATTTTCGCCACAAAATCGTGGCTGTATCAATGACCGCCACTGAGATCACTATAATAGACTGATCAGGGGATGGAACAATGTTCAGCCAGCAGTGTGCAGGTGATGAGAAACACGATTCTGTTCACAGTATAGCGCTCTTTCATTATTTGTGTCCGGCATGGCATGTTGATTAATACCACGGTCTCGGATAGTATTGTTGGCTCTAATACAGCTGTCGTTGTAACAAGCGCTCCAAGAAAAGTATTGTTGTGAGCTGTTGAGCTTGCATCTCACAACCCAAATTAGATTTTACGTTTCTTAAAAACACAACAATATATTCTTTAAAATTACTAAATGCCTTTGAAATCAGTCAACAATTATTCCATACGCTTTTGTCTATGAATAGAACCACGTTATTATAGCGAGAAGATGTTCGCATCAAGTGGCTTCAGTGCCTTATGCACAAATGTGCTGCCTGCTACGTGGTCTGTGATTGGACGGTTTAACCCTCGCTTGTCTTGGGGTTATACTGGCAAATCACAGACGTATATCGTCTTATTCTGATGGCTGCAGTCAAATGAGAGCTAGTGTCTGAACAAACACGCGTTGCTAATAACCACGGAGCAAAGCTGCCGATGTGCACGAGAGACACTGAAACAAAGTGGGGCAAAAATATTTTCGCGACAAAATCGTGGCCCTACGTATACAGTACAGCTTTATTGTTAATAGTTGATTATAAAATGATAGAGCCGCCATTGAAAGTCTCATAGAGGCGAGTTGTCGGCGAGAAGACTGCATGCCGGTTCATTGATCTGCGCCTAGAGGCCAGGGTGAATGGTGACGCGCATGCTGTCTAGTCCTTACCGCCTCCGCATTTCTAATCTTCAGACGCACAACATATATTAACCCAGACGGCCATCTTAACACGAAGAGGTATCTTATTTTAAATGTAAAGTATTTACATTTTATAGTTAATTATGATGATAGCATTTACGCTTCTACAATCATCTATTTTACAATTAATTCCAATACAGATTTTTTCGAATTACTTTTTCATAAATAAGGAGTGGAAAATGTCGCGCTTTCAGTAACTTTTATGTTAGAATCCACCGTGCTACGCGTACTCAAGCCCCGTCTATTTGTTCATTGTGTGCTGTTCCAGTGAGTCAAGTAGCAGCTAATGAATAAATGGTCGGGGCTTGAGTGTACACAGGACTTTGGATTCTAACATGCATATGATTCAACTCTCGCAATATTCCTATTCATAAGCTATCACAACGCAAAAATAACACTTTCTGTTTTGACTCATCCTGTATCATGTTTCTATCATGTTCAGCTGGGAGTCACTAGTGGCGCGAACACGAAAATTCGTTAACTAACAGTATATATCGGATAACTTAGAACCGATTAGCCAGTCTTTTCCCCAGTAACTAGCAAACTATTATTTTCTATTCATGCTAAGTTTCCTGTCGAGGTCACAACATCGCCAACGAGTCAAACATAACGATCTTTACAACATTATTACTAAATCCCCATCCCCCCAGTTTTGACAATTTTTCTGTGACTATGACAATTCAAAGACACTAATAAATTACACACCCAGCCGGCCCTGGGAATCGAATCCAGAACCCCTCACACCAAAGTTGGTCGCTCACCGAGCTACGAAGTGTCGGTTCACGGTAAGCTATGAGATCTGATTTGTTAGCAAAGTGCCAAAACAGTATAGCTTACAGTATGTGTGTGTATGTTCAGTAGAACCCTGTTAACGTTTCTGAAGGGACTAAAAAAATGTTTACTTTATAAACAGGAAAACATAAGAGAGTAATATTCTATTATGCAGCAGTAGGGACCAAATGTAGGCAGCATTATAACCAGGAAAACGTTATATGTGGCAACAACATAACACGGTACCACGCGCTTAAAATGCGTTGCAACGTGTTCGTAACACCGTTTTTTTTTAAAGAAACTATTCCACACTTGCCCAATGTGTCTATGCACGAAAAGGAAATACACTCCAAACGATAGCTGAAGAGTCGTTTCAAAGCATCACGTCGATTAGAAAAATCATTTCGGAGCTCCTCAAAGTGGCTAAAAACAGCTTTTTCAAACTGTTATATCTGAAAAACTACTTGCGTGATTCGTGTGAAACTATACTCTAGGAGCATGCAGTGGACTTAGCTGAAAACTTCCCACCAATAAAAAGATGGGGTCACCACTGAAAGTGCCAGTCAGGCAAGTGTTCTACGATGCCACTGCACGCCGTTTCAGTGTCTTGCGGTAGAGGCGATACCGCGCCACAGGAGCTGGTCAACATCGCCCTTGACGCCGTGCCTCACTCACACAAACACACGGCCAGTAGGCGGGCTCCTTAAAGTGTTATTATTCATTAGTTATTTCTTTATAAATGTTCTGTTTTCAATGGAGATTTCCTATGCACATGTTAAGATTTTGAATTGCTACTGATTTATTAGAACATAAAGCGCCTGTAACAGAAAACTGTAGGCTTTTACTAAAAGGCACGAGGTTTAGCCTGATAGGTAAAACTTTCATTCTATTACTAGAAAGTTACTTGGTTTCAAATTTACCGCATGAAGTTTGCATAACTTGAGTTGTTGGGCTGGCTGCTTACATATCTTAAATCACTGCCTGCTAAATATATAATAACAATATTAATAATAAAAACCACCGGCGTCCTGTTCTGAAATGTGACCAGGTTAGCTCTAGCAAGATAGCCCTACTTTTCGTAAACGTAACCGTGGTAAATGCTCGTTGCTGACAACGTAACTAACACAGAAATTCATTTCAGTTTTAAAAATAAAACAACGCAGATGTAATACACATTAAGTATATATTTTGTCCTATTTTATATTTAGGATAAACCCTTTACTTTAAATATGTAATTAAATCAATGCACTTTTGATACATGTTGTATCGGACGGGATTATGTTTTAAATTAAGCACTCCGTTTCCCCTGTACCGCGAACTCCCCCCGCCGTTACCAAGCGAGGTGGTGCAAGGGTAATATGTTGAATTAGCATTCAGGAGGACCTGGGTTCCAGCTCCGGTTCATGTCATAGTTGCCATCGTTTCCTGAAATCCCTCCAGGCGAATTCTGGGATGGCTCAAGTCAAATTACAGTGTCTTACCAATTTTTGAAATTCGTGTGTCAGTAAAGTTAATTAAAATTATGTTCACAAACAGCGGGTAGGGGGGCCCATAGTATTCTCGATAAACTGTCGTTGAAAATATCAAGCGTCGCCCCTCTTCTGCAGACGATGACGAAATAGTACTATCGAAACAAAACACATGCCATAAGAACGTTTTCTAAGCCATTGTACATCGTCATAACCGTTTTTCAGAGAGTAGCATTTCTAACAGCATTAATATGATACAAACTGGATTTTCACTGAAGCCTTTATAGCTAGAAACCTAGAAATGTAGCTGGTTGAAAGACTTGCCGGCTAGTATCCACCGTCCTGCATATTTCTGTGTGGCTGGTGCTCTGCCCGTGACTGTACATTGTTGGAACACTAGTCTCTTGAAACAATCACCCATCAAGACATATGCTGACATTGCTTCCGCCGATAATAATTGTCGGCAACTACACGACTTCTTACGACGAGACAACTCTACAACCAACGGTGCTAACTATATTTAGCCACAGAAAGCGCGTAGGGAAACCTTAATCGATCAACCGAGTAACACGTTGGATTCGCATCCGGGAGGACCCGGGTTCGAGCCCCGGCTCTGGACATCCTGATATCGGTTTTCCACGGTTTCCCGAAATCGCTTCAGGTGAATGCTGGGATGTTTCATAAACAAAGGCCATGATCAACTCCTCTCCCAGTTCCTGTCTTTGCATTAAATTGTTACCGTCTCTAATGACCTCGCTGTCGACGAGACTTAAAGCCCGATTACCTTACCTTACCTTAATCGATCAACTCGATAGGGTAAATATAACTCTAAAACCGCTCGAATTGTAAATTTATAAATTTCTAGGCCTTTTAAATAAATAAATATAGGCTATATGCATATTTTTTTTAACTTAACAATTTTTGCAACTAGTAAACTATAGATTAGTGCAGAAAGCATAGGTTATGTGTCAGAGAACTTTCATTTTGCAATCCCTTCTGGCAATGGGATTTTTGAAGTTAAACTCTAGAATTTTTGTACTGTGCACATTCCCAGTAGACTACGCAATAGTAATGCCACATAGCCTACGTGTATTGTACCAGTTAAACATAATATTTTGCATTGTCCGAACTTGGATTCTAGCACGTAGGTAGCCTAATTGAACTCGCGAATTTTTCCTGGTCCTACTAATAATACATTTCTGCCAGATCGGCTACTGAAATATACAGTTTCTGCTAATTTTGTCGCATTTTTCATATAGGCCGCCAACATACTACTTTTTGAGTTTAAGCACACTCGAAAAAAGAAAACAGTTAAAACGTCTTGACAAAGTAGATCCGATCACGTGACCGACAGTAAGGAGTAGATCATACCCACTACGTTTCCGTAAGCGCCTAGAGTAGAGGCGACCATGTCAAAGACGCCGCCACGCCTTGCGAGCGCGATTAAGCCGTCTGCTTTGATCGACCTTGTGACGTCACACAGTGCTCCGCCTCGTCAAACATGTCTACAGCGCAGCTTTGTGCTCGTCACGCTTTAGACGACTGTACCATTTGCGTTATTACCTGTCAGCATACTGGACTGCAACTTACTATGGGCCCACCTGACGTCTGCTGTTGGGCCGTTTACGGAAACTTCGTAGGTATATTCTACTCGGTAGTGATGGTCACGTGATCGGATCTACTAAGATAGAATGTTGAACTATTTTTCCTAGTGTACTTAAACAAGACACGTAGTATGTTGGCGTTCTGTTTAAAAATTGCCCCGAAATCTGCAGAAGTAGTATATTTCAGTCGCCGCGTTGTTCCAGACCTTTATTATTAGACCAGAGTTTACTACAGGCAAATAAATTTAAAACGGTAAAAATGTATATGTTAAGAAAGGCCTTAAATGCCATAATTGATGATTATTTCATTTACGTTTTCTTCAGACAACATTTTTACTTAACAAACGGTTCAGGATTCTCGTCGAGCAAAAATACTACATTTCGACGTCCTCTTTATTCAACGTGCACTCAAGCGCTTTACGACACATTTTATTTTGTGCAGGCCTATACACGCGGGGAGCCTGTGTTTGTTTACTTTTTACGTGCGCTTTCTGTTTTGTCTGCTGCTGGCTACCCTACTCTCGAGCAGGGTAGACCGAGTGAATCCGGCGAAGTTTTCCGTAAGCGCCTATCGGCGGCAGTTGGTGTGGTGCACTCGAGGAACTTTTTAAACCAATGACATGTCGACTGTAAAATGGCCGCTGTCTTGCAAAGTGGACACACCATTAAGATATGACGAACTGAAGCCAATAACTTTAAAATATGTTGGTAGGTTGAGTGAATGATACAGCGTGACGCCAAATAATAACGTGAAATGTCCACATTTCTCGCAATTACGCAGGATAAACAGACGTGTTTACGCTAGATATGTCGACGCCACGTCACTTCAAACATTTGTCAGCGAATAGGCGAAGCAGGGAAAATTGAAACGTATGCCGTGTCTGAATTCACGTGCTCAGGGCACTTCAGGCTTCGTGACCTGGAGGTGGCTATGCCGTGGTATAGGCCTACTACGCAGGCAAACAATTGCAGTAAGTATTTGTGCCCTTGTTGTATGAACGATTATACACGTGGTCGCTGTAGCTCATACACATTGTTTCCGCCATAAGAGATAATGTATTTGACACGAATTTTCAAGAGCAATAGAGTGAAAATTATCTATCGAATGACAGATACGCCGTGTTTATCTTAGTCTACTTTGCTTGGAGAACACAATTTCGAAATAAAATGTGAACTTACCGGGTCTATGTCAGTTCTACGACTCGTCTCTTCCCCGAACGTTTTTTTTCCTCTCCCCACTACGCTGGGGGTTGTACGAGGGGGTGTTGCGGGCGGTGACACATGATGGAAGCTGTGACCAATAGGGAGGTTGTTTCTTTTTTCTTTTCTTTGACGATGCGCGCGCACTCATATACACTGTCGCGGAGAGGTGGAAACGA
>PNEQ01078424.1:0-15203 GCA_003012365.1 Medauroidea extradentata | reverse complement strand
GAGGGCACCGTCACCAATGGTTGTGCACAGGGTAAACAGATGTTTCTCATTCGATTAACCTCTTACCTTAGATGTCTGTAACTACCATAGAACGTCAAATTGGCAGTTTTATAAATAAGGCCCAGGCGAAGTCGCTGTTAGTGGCAGGGACAAACTTAAGACTGCTTTTCGCGTGGACAGCTATAGCTACTTATCCTGCAGCAGAATTAGTTCAACTAGCCGCGTGGACATTCTAACACTTGATGACTGAAGTACCAATCTTGTGTACAAAGAGGTTTTTCAATAAAAGTAAATATTATCAGTTACGAATAATACTCGCGAGCAAAGCCGCGGGGGACTGCTAGTTCTACAACTAAAATTGTAGGTTCGCTGCTTAAAGTCGCATGAGAAAAAGAATGAAAGGAAATCACACAATATTTAGCGTGCCGCGAATAAAAGGCACGCGGTTACAGTCGAGTGCGGCAAGCTGAATATTACCATCCTTCGGCAATGCTTCGTTGCCACACCGCAAGTGCTCTCTATAAGCGCCAGCATACATTAAGATTCCTTGCCGATAACAGCGCAGATACAAGTGGAAAACCATCTCCTTGTCAAACTAGTCCATAAGAAACGTAATCTGATTAACAAACCGCGTACATTCATTTTATAGGCTATCTTAGTATGTTACGTAATAAGTTACATACTAAAGTAATCGTGAATCTCTAATATACTATTACTAATAACAATGTTTAGGTTGTCCGGAATTTGTAAATATTACAATGTAACACCCATCTCATCTCCAATACAGAAGGGGAGAGGGTCCTAGGCCCTCCCCCCGAGAAAATTTCGAATTTTAACAGGGCACAGGTAAGATGGCTACAAATTAAATAAATGGGTTTCTCTCTCTTTATGAAAAACTATTTTAAAAATCCCAGCAACTCAAGGGATCAGAGTACAGGCTCGCCAGGATTGGCTGTCGACACCAGCCAATCGGGATGAAGCCTGCAGGCGATTGGCCGAAGAGTTCAGCCAATTAGAGAGCAACACAGCAGAGACAGCTTTGTCCAAGAAGCAACATAAGACGCGGCTCAACCGCAAAAAACAAGAATATTACGACAATGGCCAGCAATATAGGTCGAATTATAAGATGCAAAATACTGCTATTTAAGCAGTTTCCATTATGCCAAGGGGTTTCGGACCCCATTTCACTGTTAAATATATTTCAAACCTGTCTACTGCACAGGGAGGGGGGGGGGTTATATAATTCAACGCTAAAAGCATTAATCTATAAATGTAGGTTTCTTGAAGCCAATTTGCGAAAATTAAACAATAACAATCCTAGACAATAGTTTTAGCCAAAGTTTTAAACAAAACTGTTTCCAGTGTTACGAACTTCTGAGGCACAATCTCAGACGCCGGAACCTCGTGCATTTAACTGCGGCGCAAGAGATCACGTGTAACGAATTAGTAATTCTGGATAAAAATTACTGATGAAGTTGGCAAATACCAATTTCTAGGATTGTCATTGAGTATTTTATCAATATTGGCTTCGGAAAAAGCATAGGAACCAATTGATGTTTTCAGCGTTTATTTGTCTACCACGCACTCTTAAGGGGTATTGATCCCTACCACCTTGGATTTATCTGTTTATTCTCTATAACTTCTGTTCCAGTCGATGTATCAAAATGTTTGTCACGACAGGGCATAGACACAAACTTAATCGATTTTCTGTAATTGCTGGAACCATAATATATTCATTATTTTGCAACGGGAAACAGTTGAAAAGGAAAAATTGATTTATTTACGGGAGCGACTACAGAGACCGCAACATTAACAGAAACAATGCCATATGGATTCCAAAAAGTGAATGAAACAATAAACCATGCCTTGTCAGCGCGAAAAAAGTAAAACAATGTATCTATTCCCTGATTTTTAAGAAAGAGCGTTAAACCGATCTGACAGGGAACAATCCCCCTTAAAAAAGAAACTTAGGACGCATTCTTACGTCGTCGACCCCCCACCCCTCCTCAACAAGGAACTAATTGTAGTGCCTGAGCTTGTTTCTATGCCTTACGTGCACATCTGCACATCTACTTCGTGTAATCGGCAGCGCGTCTTTGTGAAGAGGCACCACTTATATGACTGCACCAATGAGAACAAGGTTACTGCGACACTACACGTCGATGATGAGCGGGTAGATCAGCAAGACGCTGAGAGTTGTAAACATCACATACGGCACTTCAACAAGTCTGAGCAAAAACATATTCTCCGTATAAAGTACCGGGTCTAGCAATGTGAGTGAGGAAGGGTCTGTCTAGACTAGTGGAGCAGGGGGAGGGAGGGAACACAAAGACTGCAGGGAGGTTATGAAAGGTAGGAAGGCGGACCACGTGACCTTCTCAAGTCAGAGTGACCACGCCTAGCCCCGCGGACATGCGACTGAGACCAGTTTGCCTTGCGACACACAGCCGCCCGCCGCGCGCGAATAAGGGCGTCCCCCCGCGGCAAATACAGCTCTGACTGGCCAACACCGACACTACACTTCACCCGTTATACACTCCCGACCAGAGGAAACCTGCATTCACAACCACCACGTGTAGTGTACATAGGAACACTGAGTGCATGCAACTGCAAGCATCACGTAGCATGGCAGAGTTGATCAACTTTCTACTTCGCTACGTACACTAAGGGCCGATATTATAAACCTCTTTCGAATGACAACCAACTGTTATCCCCATAGAGAAAGCATTGGTGAGCAGTTGGTTGTCATTCGAAAGAGGTCTATAGATACGGCCCTTGGTGTTGGTTGTGAATCCATCTTAAAAGTAACCGTAAGAACGTTAAAATAAATTAAATTTGATAATACCGTTTTTTTTAATACTTCCTCATTTGTAATAAGTTATTTTATAGGTTTTGTTTCAAAATAATTGTCAATAAATTACTTTCCTCATTTTTAAACTAACAGAAATAACATTTGAGCACTTCTAGAATATCCGGTGTTCGGAATCCAATTCTAAAAACCTTGCGAACCTCAAGTATGGTTGAGAGTCTGCTACACACAGATGGAGCGCGACTTATCTAATTAAACGACCGGGGGTAGGGGAGGGGGGTGTAGAGGCCGTGGAAGGGGGAAGAAGAGGCCATACTAACACGCGAAAATTTTTTTTGGTTTCTACATATCAACGTGTATAATTAGGCTATGGGTTGTCCAAACACAACCTCATTTATCACCACACTCACAGAAACAGCTGACTGCACTCAGCCATATTGCTACGTGACATAGTATAAGCTGCTACAACTCCACGAGTAGTTTCTCTCATCTCTGGCTGTACACAGTGAATCCTGCACTTCTGCCGAGCCCTGCCTGTTTTCTGTCCCTTTCAGGCGAGTGTGTAACACGCATGTGTTTGTTCATACAAACACAGCACTCGTATGCCAAACACTCTTAATACTTCCCACAGAGACGAAGCAAATTAGACGCAGCCAAAATTATATAAGGAACCCCAATTTTGCAAAAATAAATAAAAAACGTTACCTGCGTTAAAAAAAATCGACGCCGCAATAATTAGGCTATATCCAGGATGTTATGCAAAATGTACAGACAAGGCAAAAGTTAAGGGCGCGGTCTGCCGCAATTTTCATCACAATTTTATTTTTTATTTGTACCACATTTTTTTTCTTATTTTTGACACAAAATGTGTCTAAATTTGGCTCTTATGAAATTTTTTTTATCTCTCATAGTTATCGCGTAATGGCTTGTTAAAGTTATATTTTGCATGTTTCCGTTTTAACGACTACACTAAAACCAACTGATATACCAAACTGAAAAAATCACAGTGGATAAAGACATTGCAGGCTACAATGGCATGCTCGTAAAATTAAAGAATAAAAATTATTTGTATTTAAAAAAAGTTATTGAATTTTTAAAATATTTATTTTCAGTTTCTACATTTTTTTATGAGAGATAAAACAATTTCATAAGAGCCAAATTTAGTCACATTTTGTGTCTAAAATAAGAAAAAAAATATGTGGTACAAATACACAATAAAATAATGATGATGAAAATTGCGGTAGACCGCGCCCTTAAAGCGTGTAAGGTGGTAATAGTATCGGCAGGGCTTCGAGCTACAATATGAGTGTTGCAGGGGGCAGCGGCCCTGGAGCAGACACGTGGTAAACAGCGAGGCGTGGCTATAGCAGATATCGGGTTCACCTTTCACTTCCTATGTGACAGCGGCTGGTGGTGCGAGCGTAGTTGAGTGGGCGGTGGTTCGCGAAACCAGTTGCTTCAGTCAGTTTCTCGCTAGTACAGGTCGCATTCCTGCAGTGCTCGCGTGTGTGCGTGGTACTGTACTGTACTGTACTGGGAGACTTCCACAGTCACTGGTGATAGATCCATAGTAAGACAGCCGCCTACCTGCGCGTTAGGCGTGACGTCAAGAGATTGTGGTGACCCTGTATCGCTGGTGAGGAGTGATATGAGTATGGTGCAGCGCGGGACGAGGGGGCGGGGGAAACGGAAGTTACTCGAGAAATACCACCCACCGGCGGCATCGTCCGGCAAGATTCCCGCCAGTACCACCATGGTAGGGGAGGGCCAACTGCTCGAGCTACTGCACCAACCACAGCTCACTACGCGTTACAGGAGCATTAATCACGGACAATTTGTACATCAGGCGTATAGTTGAATCTTAACAGGTATACGGCGGGGGACGAATACGTACTGCGCAGGTAACATTCCCAGAGAAATAACATTCGGAAGAAATATATGTTGAATCATAGCTGGATAAATGTATCACTATTTGTTATATGACACAATGTTGTGTTGTCTACAAACAAAAAGGGCGGTAACGCGAGGTTGCCACACTTACCTCATCACCTCTGTCTTTCCATCGGAAACTGCGTGCATTTCTAATTATTTTCAGTCACTACTGGACGTAATACTGTGTGCTAACTGTCCGACATGATTAAAATACCAACTACTACTTCCTTGGTTGCATATTTCCATATCATCGCATCACTCGTCACACACAACTACCTGTGTCGTACAGCCATGCTCCAACACTGACGTCTGGAAAGATTGCCGAAACCAAGTGGAAGGAAGTTGATACTACTTACAACACTAGTCAAAAGAGTTACACAAAACCAGGCTAAAGAAACACTATATCACCGTAATTACATAGATAAACATTGCAGAGGTACAACCGAACACATTACGGTTCACGCCTGCATTTACAGGAGGGCTTAGCGGGATATAGCCCAGGGCGGCAAATTTTCAGGTGAAAAAAAAAAAACTAACCTGTTTGAAAATAGTCGGAGAATGTTTTTTTTTTTGCAGTTGCGTATTCCAAAATTCGAACATTATTTATAGTAACAATTTATGTAGTGATGTATGTGTAAAATGCATTATATAAACAACTAGTTTAAGGCCATGCCCTAGTTTCTATTGTTTTTGTGACATACATATATATACAAACTTAAAAAGGAGCAGACATCAAAATTCTGTCAGGCAATTTTGTTAGAAATGGTTTTTGGCCTGATAGCTAATTTTTTCAAAGCAAGAAATTATAAGGTTTCGACTAATAAGTCAATGAACCAGAATTTAATTACATTATTAGTTAAAACCATAGTATTTACAGCATTGAAAAAATCACCCAACATTGATAAGTCGATTTGAAACAAAACCGCCAGACAGATTGTTTATATCTGCTCTCGTTTAGACGTAACAATTAATATCCCTGAAAACGTAGAGGCTACAGAGATATCTTAGTAGATAGGCAATGTGCTGCTCATGGAGGAAGGAGAAAGGTGAAACTTGACCCGCCAATTTGTGTGTAAGAAGAAATACCTGTGGCTTCACATGTTGCATTGCTACTGTAACTTTATGTTCTTCCTGTTTTGGTAGCAGTTAAACCACGTCGTACCATACGCCGCTCTCTCTGCGTGCTTCGTCTTCAGCCTTACTACGGCGCAGGAAGTTGAGGTTCCAATTACAGTTGTTAGTGCTTAGTGGTTGCATTGTCTCCTGTTAGTTCTGGTGCGTTTTGTTATACTATTGGGTTGCTACTTTATTACGGGAAATACCAGCATTATGATAATTTTGTGTTTTGCTTAAAGTCAAGCATGCACTATGCATTACATTTTTTACATGTTTATTTATAATTGGTTTTTGTGTAATTAAGTTTATTAGTTATTTGTTCCCTTTCAAAAACCAATTCTGTAGGTTACGTAGGGCTTAGTCATTAATATACGTCAAGTGTGTCATGTCTTAAACATGTGACTCAGGGCTGACAATTCTTCGCATGCATCATTTAGGTTACGAACTCGATCACATTTACATTATCAAGTTATTGACCTAAATATTTGAGACTTAAGGCCAGAACTTACCGAGTTGGAGAAGGATGCTAAATTCCCAAATATCTCGGTAATTGACTAACCGTTTTCATGTCAGTTACTGTATTTCAAAAAAAACTGCAACTAAATGCGTTAATATTGAATGACAATTTATTTGTGATAAAATGTATCTTGATATAATTTTCATTAAACATTAATGCAAATATGCACAATTCAAACTGACATTTTGAGACAGGCCCTAAATAATAAAGTCTTCATTTTCGGACTACGAAAAAGTATCCAGCTGGCGTGCAGTGCCACACTATTATCCTTTATCCTACGGGACTTTAAGGGGTGACCACATTATTTTATGTGTGGGCGGCATCGTTCAAATTCTAACCATTGTTCCTATAGTTGCGTTTTTCGAATTAGGTTGTTATTTTTTCACATATGGTAGTCTGGAAAGCACCCTTTTGGCCATTTTGAGGAGCCCGAAAATGATGTTTCTAATAAACATACCGAACTTTTAAAACTATAGCGACATAGTTAGGCGTGTGTAGTCTTTCCGTAGACATACAAATATAATGCGCATTATATAGTTTCGCAAAAGAAAAAAGTAGCCGTAACTCGCTGCAACGCATATGAAACTCAGGTAGGGTAACGACGTAGACAAGTTGATTAAAAATAAAATATTCACACATTTTATTTTCTGTCACCAGTAAAAAATAAGGTTTATTCGTATTTAGGACGTAACTTAGAATAAATCAGTGGTCATTGACGAACCACTCCCCCTGGGCGCAGGTTTTTAATAAAAACTATAATTATAAACGCCCGTCAGTGAACACTTAAATAAGTAAATGTGAGTAGTTTTATCAGCGCATTGTTTATTAAAATACGACCGTACATGCAGATAAGATACCGTCCCGACACAGTGGTGGAGGTGAGCGATCAAGTACATACAGCTGGGCTGCGGCAGGTTGTGGCCAGCAACAGGAGGTAACGCCGCAGTGTAGCCAACTTAGTCTATTCCCAACTAGACGTCGTTTGTAAACACACTGAATGAACGCATTTGGCACGTGCGAGGTCTAGAAGTGTGGAAGTGATTAGTGCGACAGGCGGATCACGCCTTTTTATTTCAAACCATAACTTTTCATAATTTTGGCTAATGATCGACTTAAGGCCTCGCTCTTAAATTTTGCAGTCGTTTCGAAAATAGTTTTACTAACACAAATTAATACGTATATCAAAAATTCATTCTTACAGATTTAACACGTATAACATCGTTTATATCAGACTCTTTTTCTGTCGCAATACACCAAACGGGTTTTTAGATTTTTGCCCCTTAAATGTAGCATATTTTGTTGCCAAAAAAAGGCAAAATGAAGCAAAATAATTTTCTGCTACCAAACAATACATTAGTTTAAAAAACGTTATGGCAAAATTATGTATCTTTTGATTGGAGACAGTCTCAAATTTTTTCAAAACATTTGGTTAAAAACATTCAAGTTAATTTCAATTGTTTGAAATAAATGAAAGATCATGGTCTTAAGAAAACTGAATTAAGACGATAACTAGCCACAAGTATACAAACTTAGAATTGATTTCTACGCTTTTTTCGAAGCCAATACGGATAAAATACTCAATGACAATCCTACATAATGATATTTGCCAACTTTATTAGTAAATATTTATCCAGAATTACTCATTCGTTACGCGTGATCTCTTGCGCCACAGTTAAATGCACGAGGTCCCGGCGTCGGAGATTGCGCCTCAGAAGTTCGTAACACTGGAAACCATTTTGTTTAAAACGTTGGCTAAAACTATTGTCTAGGATTGCCAATAATTAATTTTCGCAAATTGACTTAAAAACGTACAGTTATAGATTGATGTTTTTACCGTAGAATTATGTACCACGTCCTCTTGAGTGCAAGTCACTGAACTTCTCGCCTACAACTCGCCTCTATAGTACGTTCAGTGGTGTCCTTGTTATGACGTAATATTGTAGATAAATGTGCATTCTACACGCCTACAACTTCTACAATATTCTGCGCCAAGATTTTCATAACAAAGGACCGCAAAAACATCCTCGGCAGGATGGATATAAACTGTAAGGACCTGACGTGGATATACACGTATATGTCACGTTCCTGGAATGACATTCTTAACCAGATATGAATCACTCGGCTATGTTTACCAGGTTAACTTCTAACGGCCTAAGTACTGCACACTGCTCGGCAGGCGGCCTCTTAAAGTTATATTTTCCCTTGCTTCCTTTCTGTTCTTTAGTCGGTTATTTTATTATTTTCTTCAACAAGAATACAAATCTTCCATTACCATCAAATCAATTAAGATCTCTTGTCTACTAAGCCTCCAATCAACGTTCAATTAAATTACAACGCAATGGACATATAAAAAAACATTCACTAAAAAAATTCTAGGATCTACATAACATTTATAAATAAATCTTGAGAACAGTCAATTTTAAAATAAATATTCGCTCACGATTTTTGTTCATGAAATAAAAATTTTAAAGTTAAATTTTATACAGGCTAAGTTATTAAGTGCTGGAATTAATAATCAGCAAATTTTAACTTATATTTCAGTATTCTTCCAGAAGTTGTAGAATAAAAGTACATATATTTTGTTTGAAAGGGTTATTATACATTTCTGTATTCATTTCAAATGGGTGCATTTAAAAATCATAGTTGCGAGCTTGGTATAGGCATAACATCCATTACATGGCAGGGGCACAGAATATATAATACTGCTTATTTATTCCGTAGTCGAGGTCTGTTTCAATAACACTTAACATCGATGGTTTTCCCCGCTCCGCTTGTATGTAGGTATACATTCTGTATGTAGGTACAGCCACAGAATAAATTACTACTTGTCTGTGGTACATAAAACTGTGAATTCTCCATTACATCGTTACTAACCACAGAATTCTTACCCTATTAGCAGATTATATGTTTAATTTTTGGACGCATTTTTTGTATGCTCGAGGGCTCGTAGGTATAGTTGTTAGTAGTGTCACGGAATCTACTTATTTATTCTTTAGTAGAGTTGCCAAGAGTTATAGTTTTATATTTTTGATCTTACATTGCTCATTCAAACATTTCACCAATTTCTATGACACGAAACGACACCACAGAACAAACAAGTGTATGTCTTTGTCACGGTCGTAGAAGTACAGGTCTGGACACTCGCATATCTACCAATGTATGTTGCTTGACGCCCTTGTTTGGCTGTAGTTCAAGTTACCGAGAATGTTCTGCATCTTTGGCGCTGCGGACAGGGCGGTCGAGCTCAAACTACGCCCACTTTCTTCCATTGTTAACATTATAAAGAAAATAAAGATTGCTGGAGCCATGATTTAAAATTGTGAGCGAAGGGAGTATTTCAAGAATTTATAAAAAAAATACGTTTTGATAAATTGTTTATCTTAGTGGGACGGAAGTGGGCGGAGTTTTGAGCCCGACCGCCCTGATTGCAACGCTAAAAATGTGTAGCATCCTCGGTAACTTGGTGAACTACAGCCAAACAACAAGGGGGTCAAGTTTCCAGGCGAGTGTCCAGACCATGGAGGTATTAGTCTATGGAGTAGAAGCCTTTGAGCAAATTTGAAGCCGGCCAACAGACGACGTTTAAAGACAAGGATAGAGCTAGTGGTGGCAAAAACATGTAAACATAGCATTGAGCTGAATGAAAATGTTTTAGTTTTTTGTTAACTACACATTATGGTGAAAGTTTGTGCAGCTCTTGGCCTTACAAACAGATTCGACCATTGCAGAGGATTATCTTTGTACAGGTAAGAAACGTTTATTTAAATTCATCAAGTTTATCAAGTACATACACACAGCGAGAGCTAATTAGGTTTTTTTTATATTTCTGAAGCAATTGTAAAGTGTTGTGTACGATTCAAATAGAAAATTTGCGCGAATTTTTGTAAAAAATTACATAATTACATTGCTTTCTGCTATTGTTCTGCCACCCAAAATATGGCGACTCGTGAAAAATAACGTCCTGCGCATGCGCAGTTCGAAAATGTTCGAAAATGATCGGCTTCACATGATAACTATTGAAATGTACGGCAGCTGCCACTCCATAGACTAATACCTCCATGGTCCAGACCTGTTCTTCTATGACCGTGGTCCTTGTTTATTCCGTGATGACACAGTAAGTTAACTAAGAATTATTTCTAATTCCGTGGATGAAACTGCTTGTGTAAGGCTTCCTCTTCTATGAGTATAATCAACATACCTTCAATGCATCGTGCACAGTTGCTGGAAATCAGCTCTACATACAAGATGAGATATTATAATCAAAGAAAATACCATTTTGAGATCAGTCTGGTCTTTGTAAAATCACTCGACAGAAACAGTACAGTACGTGATAAACGACTGGAAAATAATGAAAAAGAAGAATAAGAAGAAAAAGCCGACATTAACAGTTTTTCTAGAATTAAAAAGAGCTTTTGAGGCAGTTGACTGTACAAAATATTACTAGAGAAATATGGATGTGGTGGAACAGTTATGAAGTGATCAGAAGTTATTTGATGGATATATATCAAGTTGTAAGGTGTGGAGAAACAATCTCTAGAAAACTTAAAAATGGTTACGGTGCTCTTCAGGGCAGTGTCTTTTACACACTGTTATTTATAATGTACATCAATATGACAATGAAAACTACACAATGATTTCACGTGTTCAAAGCGTACGGTCTAAGCTAATATGACACGTCTTGAAACACTATTGGTGCTTACATATAAACAATTCACACACATTCCTCCGGTCACTACTATTCACTACGACAGTCTAACCAAATACCTATCTTACATTCCAGGATAGTTTATACAACAAAATGTGAAGTGAAGATGTTCCGGACAGCACTCAACATCTAGGTATTTGGCGCTGGTGAGAGGTGACATGATGTATTGAGCAGTGCTGGAATAAAGGGGCGGGGGAACACGGCAGATCCCCTAGAAAACATGCCGACCAGCAGCATCGTCCGGCACTATTCCCACATGAGACAATCCGGGGACCGACTCGGCCGGAAATAGCACGTTCAAATAAAATGTAATTAGTCTCTTTGTCTTTCGACTTCACAGAGAGAGACTGGGTCGCTACCCGACAGTGGCGTGCCCTAAGTAGAAGGGACATAATGTGGACACAGCTGTTACACAACACATCACGTATGATGCTGATAGCTGCCACGTATTTCCTACACGTAACGGCAGGTTTCACCTTTAATGTTATCTTAATATACAAAATGAAGTGTTCTAACTGACACACACACGCCACACAGCCCAAACCGCTGAACCTAGAACCATGAAATTTTGAGGGAAGCTTTCACTTGCCCCGTAGGCACCCACTAAATATGGATTTTTCGAAATTCGATCATTAAGGGGGTGAAAAGGGGTGAAATGTGTTTTCAATGAATCCCTGGTATCTCATTAACCGGAAAAGCTATCAGAAATTTTTTAACTTCATAATATTGCCCAAAGAAATGCATTTTTGCGAATTTTTCGATTTTGCGAAATTCGAAAATTAAGCGTGTGAAAAGCCGTTAAATATGTTCTTCATAAATCCATGATTTCTACCAAAAAATTTCAGATAGTGAGGTGATTATTCTTTAAAATGATGCTTAAGTGAATATCTAAAAAAATTTTTTGAAGTTCGTCCTTGAAAGCTCTAAAAAAAATAAAACTTGTTTTTAACTAATACCACATCTCCTAAACCAGTGGAAATATTGCAATGGTTCTTGCTTTAAAACAAGTCTTACGTAAATATAACATAAGTAATCTCAGGATTTTTCGAAATCCGTCCTTAAAAGCTGTTTTAAAAAAAATGTGTTTTCAAATAATTATCTGTACCGCTTATACCCGTTGAGATATCGAGATGATTTTTTGATAAGAATGAATCTTATGTAAATATATACAAATCAAATTCAGGATTATATTAAATTCGAAAATTAAGGATGTGAACAGTAGTAAAATGTTACAGTCTCCGAAAAAAAAAAAATATCATGGAGAAATAATTCAACAGTTTACCAACCTACTCATAAATAAAACCTCGTTGGACTGTAGCCTGTACATACAAGAGAATTATCACGGCCTGCCTTTAAGCATTGTCTCAGGTATTGTATAAAGTTTGTTGTGTAGGAGGGGTGGGGTTACGGGTTCGTATCCCGTGCAAGACATTACGATGGGAATTACGATGACATCATACGAGCATATTGCGCGCGCTCTACATTGAGCTAAGGCAACATGCCTTCATCACATATTTTATCAGTGTAACTGCTTACATTACATAATATCATGCGGGCAAAGCCACTTCGAGCAGCTATTTTAAAGAGAAATAAAGATGAATTAAAAACAAAGATGCTTTGCAATTAAAGTACGCCCAGCAAAGTGGACTAGATAAAGCTGTACGTAATTGTTGTTTTAAAAATATACAAATAATATAGTAACACCATCAATTAATATGTAGGCCTAACTGAAAGTTAGTTACCATTTTCTATAGTACACGCAGGCGAAGCCGTAAAGGGACAGCTAGTATAACATAAAATTAAAAGCTGAAAAATACACTAAATATGTACCCAGACACAGTTAATTATTATTGGCAATACTAATACAAACACTGAGCACGTACCCAGCCGACACAGTGTTGAAAAATACACCAACTGACCAATTACAAATATGTTGTGACACTACAAGCCCCCCCTCCCCCCAACCTTGAAATTACCCAAATATATACATCCTATGATTAACACCTCATAATTTATATATATTTTTTAAATTCTTGAATTAATATTTTTAAAAAAATATTTAAGTTCGAAAATAAAATTAACAAAACAATCCACATTTAAAAAAATTACTATACGATGTTTCCAGACCAATCGGCACGGCAGCATCGCCAGCAGACCGATCGGAACAGTAGCGACGCCAGAGCTGTAGTCTGTTACTCGTTACTCGCGAAACTACAAGTTATGGTAGATATATGTAAACGAAATCCGCGCTATGTACCGAGGGCAGCGTACCTAGGGCGTGATTCTGTAACAGCAATGGAAAATGATGACCCGACATTTCCGATCGCTTCAGCTAACCACGACTAACGCTGTTAACTGGCCAAATGCACCAGCGAATCATGAACAAGAGAGAGACGGACCACCGGTATACCATATAAAGGAGTCGTTTGTAAATAAATAAAAAATCTGCGTTTATAGTTCACACTCATAGGTAATTTACAAATTAAAAAACATTTCATTATTTGCTCTTTAATTGTGACTGAAAATATCCAGGTAAAATGCTTTCTTTGTTGGATTGGTGTTACTTTAATGCCACCCAACCACAACGCCTAACACATGCCCATGACAGCTGTATACGGGAGCAATGAAAGAGCTCTCAGTCGGAACACCTCAGGCTACAGCAGTAAGGTCGATCGTGACTCAATAGGGAACATGTCACCTCGATGAATGAAAACAGCACAATATTACTATTGTGAGTGAGATTAATTGGCCGCAGCTGAAGGACTCGACTTTTCAACTGCGAGAATTTTTTTACTCCCCCGTCGATACTTATTGTTCGTCACCTACAGCGGCGGTAGAACAGCTGAAGCCACGAGGCTTGCTATTAAGTCGAGAAAATGCCCGACATATCACGTACTAGATATGGTCGTCAGCCACGTAGCCATGTCCATAAATCGATGCCGACACAATAGGGCTACTCAAACATTACACCTGACCTGCTAAACAACGTAAAAGTGTATGTATATGTGTGTGTGCCGTCATGGATGGGATGGAAGGGGTTGGGGGGAGGGACTTGCAAACTCCAATCTTTGAGAAAAAAATTGCACGCTATTTTCACTTTTTCGACCTTTTTTTTCTTGCAGCTCGCACCTTGAAATCCTAATTTTTCCGGGGAGAACCCCCTTCTTTATTGTCGGCTGGACCGCTGTCTCTTCACGGCCCCCTCAATCAAAATTCTGAAATCCCGCCCATGTGTCGTTCCTATACCAATCATTCGATTGCGATTAAATTTTGATGAGATATGTTACTTACTGTGCGTGCGCCCTTGCAGGTTAGTGACGAACAATCTATATATAGGGGAGATGTGGGCAAACGAGGCATGGCGGCACAACAATTTTGTATTTCTAAATGTCTCTAAACCGGTCATCACATACCCTTAACATATTTTGCACCAAGTAGAATTTCCCATAACTTCGTCACTTTTTTTTAAATTTAATTTTTTACTGTCTTTATTATTTTTAATATTTGGGTCATTCCATGTCAAATCAACCAGTGCCCTAAATTTTCATATCACATAACCAATTCATTTTTTCGTTGTGTGTTCCTTATAACTATATAAGACATAATTAATTTTTTTTAGATTTTTGGGACTGTCATTTTTGGAGTTATGAATTTTTTTTTTAATTCCAAAAAGCTTAAAAATCACTCTGTCGTTGTAACTTCAAATGCTATTTTTTACGAATCTATTAGAGCTACAGATTTGTGCAAGGTCTCATTTTAAAGCTTATTAAATGAGCTTTCATTTGATATATCACATGGTATAATTTGTAACTAAAATGTTTTTTTGTATGTTCTGAAATTTTAATTTTGTAATTACATAAAAACGAAATGTTTTAAAAAATTGAAAAAAAATTAAATTTGTTTGTACATATTTCTTGAACACACAGTCCAAATTTCAAGTTGGTATCTCTTTGGCAACCTGAAATTTTTTAATTTTCTTGTTAGCATTACTACCTTTAACAATGCAGTGTAATACATACCTACATATAAAGAGACTTTGATTTCATGGCTAGTATCTTAGTTGCACATTCCATCTCCGATTCAGTTAACGTGTATGTTCTTCCTGTTACTGTTGATGGGTCTAC
>PNEQ01078423.1:0-15204 GCA_003012365.1 Medauroidea extradentata | reverse complement strand
TGATGTTATATCTGCCTTTGAGTTCTCTTGTATCCAGTTTTCCAATTCATAACAGTTGTGTCGAATTATTTTTCTTACTCGATATGCTCCTTCGTATAGTAGGAAAAGCTTCTTAGTTATATGTTCCCAGAACTGAGAAATCGGATGAGTTCTGATTAAAACTAGGTCTCCAATCTTGAAGTTATCAATCTTTGACTTCTTCATGTACTTCGATCTTCTTTCCGCGGTCGCAAATAGTCTACTCTTCACTAGTTTCTTCATCTCTTCTTTGATGTCCGTCTCTTCTTTCTTGTGTCCGTCTATCTGATGTATGGTTAGTGTATTGAAGATTTCCGATCGTCTGCTCGTTAGTATTTCGAATGGTGTGAAATTCGTCGAAACATGTACAGTATGGTTCATAACCATTTCAACCAAGGTTAACTTGTTTCGCCAGTTCTGCTGTTGGTTGTGGCATCGTACCTAAAGATCTCATTCTTTTCTCTACTACGCTCGACTGTGGGTGGTAGACTGACGTCGTGGTTGGCCTTACTTTAATGACTTTGAGTCCTTCCTGCCACACCTGAATTACAAGTTGCGTCTCTTTATCTGAAACTACGCATCTCAGATTGCCTATCTCCTTCACAAAATCTTTAAATTTTGCCAAAAAAATTGATGCTTTTGCTCTTGGGGTATAATTTGGTAAATTTCGAAAATACATCCATGATGACAAATGCGTATTTTACGCCAGCTCCAGATTGTGGTAATGGTCCGAAAATAGCCACTGAGACCAAGTCTAGATGTTCTCCTGGAATCACTGCTTGTGACTCTCCTTGCAAATTTTCCTTTGCATGTTTGGCTTTCTGGCACAACTCACATGACACTAATAGTTTTGCAACGGTTCTTTGCATTCTCGGCCAAAAGAATTGTCTTCTGCGAGTTTCACAAATCTTGTCGATTCCAATATGACTAAAAAATACGTGAGTACGCCAAATCAGACATTTAATAAGGCTTGCAGGTACAACAGGTTTCCATTGCTCGACGAACAGGTCATTCTTGGCAGAATGATGGTACAGGATACCTTGATCGTCGACACAATATAGTAGGTTTAATTTCTTCGCATGTTTCACATGCTGCATTCTGTTCAGTATCTTTTGGCAAGTTTCGTCTTGATCTTGTGCCATTTTCAATCTCCGCTTGAGGTCTCTTATGTCTTGGTGCTTCTCTAGCTGCTGGATCTTCTGACTTGCTACTGAAAACTTTCGTTGTGCCTTCTTCTTGTCAGCATAATGTATCTCTTCGACCGCCACTCTGCTAAGGTAGTCGGCTACGACGTTGTCCTTACCATTAATGTGCTGTACTTCAATGCTGTACTCTTGCAACAGCAGAGACCAGTGAGTTAACCTTCCGCCGAAAAGTTTTCCAATCTTCAAACTGGTTAAAGCCTGATGATCCGTCAAGAGTTTAATTCTTTCTCCTAATAGCAAATCCCTGTATTTGGTTAGCGCCCAAACAATAGCTAACGCCTCCTTTTCTGTGATGGTGTAGTTCCGCTCGGCCCTTGTTCAAAGTTCGACTAGCCATCGCTACAGTTTTCTCTACACCATCATCGTCCAGTTGTGTCAAAGGCGCACCTAGGGCATAATCAGATGCGTCTGTTCGAAGCAAATATTCTCTACCCATTACTGTATGGTAGATTACTAGATCATTTAGGAAAACGGCCTTGACATCTCGAAATGCTTGTTCTTGGTCCGGTCCCCAATTCCAACTAATTCCCTTCTTCAATAACGAAAACAATGGGACAGACAGTTCCGACAGTTTCTTCGAGTAGGTACGGTAGAAACCTATTACACCCAAGAACGCTCTCAGTTGGCTCACATTGACGGGTCTTGGAAACTCATGAATAGCTCGTAGCTTTTCCGGCTCCATTTTGATGCCATCAGGTGTTAAGATGTGGCCCAAGAATGGTAATTCACGCCGTCAAAATTTCGATTTGTTCAACTTGATCGTCATGCCTGCCTTAGCTAACTTAGTGATGACTGTCTCTAAGTGCACCAGATGTTCTTCAAATTACTCTGACGTTATTAAGATGTCGTCCACGGACACTCTAGTAAAGCTCTTACACTCCGGGCCTAAAGTTTCATCCATACACCGGGTAAATTCAGCCACAGCATTACAAATGCCGAACCGCATAACTCGAATACAATATTGCTGTTGACGAACAAAAATGAAGTATACTTCCGGCTGTTCTCGGAAAGTTCCACCGGCCAGTAGCCTGCTGTAAGGTCTATGGTACTCATGAACTTCACTCCAGTATACAATCTTAGTATTTCACTAATTCTAACAGGCCCTTCGCGATCAAGAACGGTGATCTTATTCAGCTGAGTTGCGTCAAGACACATTCTCACAGATCAACCCTTCTTCCTCACACACTCTATTGGATCACTGTACGGACTGGACTCACGTTTAACAATAATCCAATAATTCTGCTTCGGACATATATTCACGAGGAATAGGATACGACTTCCTGTTGAATGGTTCTCCTTTTTCACTCGTATATGAGCAGTGTACAAGTTATTTAAACCAGGTCTTTCAAAAAATTTTTGACGATGCTTGGCAAGCAGATCGGTCAAAGTGTTCTGCTGCATGTCGGACAAATTATCAATTTGGCTCACGGCTGTGACTATATCCTCATGTGATGCTATCCAGCTATTTTTTCTATGAGCCTGCAGATTGAAAATAGGGACTTCTTTCCGTATCATGCTCACGAAATTATCCGTAAAATTCCACTTGTTTGGATGCGTAGTATGCGTCATTTCCGGCGTAGTTACGAGCCAACCTCCAAAATTTAAAACCACATCATGTTTTGACATGAACTTCGAACCTAAAATCAGCGACTTTGCAAGGCCCTTAGCAATTAAAATTGGAACTGCCTTATTTCCACCTAAACCATTTACTTGCACCACTGTTTGGCTAGTAATTACGAGACTTTACTAAGACGTAACGCCGACAATCTTGACACGAGAAACAGGTAATATAGGTAGTTTATTTTCAGAATTTATTATTCTATGCACAACTTCTTCCGACACGCACGAAACCTCCGCGCCACTGTCAAGTAGCGTAGGAATCTGGTGGCCACAAATATCCAAATTTATTTCCGGGTAATAACATTTTACAATTTATCTCCTCGCTGTAATCGTCCTCATCGAGTAAAAAGTCTCTCTCGTCGCCGCCACAAAATAAGGAGTTGAGTTAGACTAGTAAACTTTCGTTTCTCCTAGGCTACTCCAAACCCGCTGCTAGTTCTCGCAAATGTTCTACTGCATTTTCAGTGAAATTTGAATGTATGTTGTAGTCTTTACCCCTATATAACTTACAGCATAGTTCTCATGTACATGTTTCGAGCATTTGACTTACGATCGGAGACTATCTTTGTTATCCGTCTTTAGTTTAACGGCCTGTTCCCCTGCACTGAGGAACACGGGACGTTATTTTCCACACCGTTGGATGGAAATTTAAGTGCAGGTGGATTCAGTGTTTTATGTCGGTCAAAGTATTCTACCTGACTATTTTCACGACCTTGGTCTACTTTACGACGACGCTGTTGTTCGTCGGATGGGTTCCTTCTCCTATCACGCTTGTCATGACTTCTTTTCCGGCTATCCCGACAGCTAGACCTTGATCTAGGCGAATCATTGTGCGGTGACTGACCTCTACGATAATACCTGCGGTAGTACCTTCTGTTTCCGCGGTTCCAACGACCTTTATTACTTCCGTCGTAACGGGAATCGCGACGACTTCTGTAGTTCGCCTCATTATTAGATCTGTACTCAGTTGTTCTAGACATTACATTTACATGCCGATCTCTAGTTTCACCTTCGTCTCGGAAAAATTTCTGTATACCTTGGTATCTCGGGTTGCCTGTGTTTTTGCCCCGGAAAACATTTCGGTCTTGTTAACGCCTCTGCCTCTCGAGTTTGTCTACCAGTACCAGTTGCTCTCTAAACTCGGTTAAAGTAAGACTATATTTGCCTACTAGAGCTACTTGGTATGTGATATGCATGTGCGACGTTAGCATGGAAATCAGTTCCATCTCTGACATTCCAGGTGTTAAGTGTCGACTTCGCTCGAAAATTGCGCTGATGTGTTCGTCGACCTTCTTATTTCCACATGGGTCATAACGTTCTGCATGTAGCATCGATAATGCCTTGGGTGCGTGGACCCCAGAAATGTTTAATAAATCTTTCCCTAAAAGTACTGTAATCATTTGTGTTACATTTCTCAACTTCCCACCAATAATATGCTGACTTTTTCAGCGAAAAACTGAGATATTGTAATTTCTCTTGGTCACTCAGGTTAAAAATTTCCGCGTACCCTTCGAATCTCTTTACAATCTCCATTGGGTTTTCATTTTCCGCGTTCGAAAACCTAGGCACGGCGTTGCTTAGTTGCTGAATAGGGTAGTGATATAATGTAGCTATGTTGGTTACTGGAACTAACCCGCTGACATCCTTATTACTCACAGGTAGGCTTGTGCCCTCAAAGACAGAATAGTTCGCTCATGACGTTCTTTGTGCACCATGTTCACCCACGTCAGATAGTCATTTCTCGCAGTGCTCAACGTGAGTTACGGGACCCTGTTGGTGAAACGTAACACGTTCATCTTCGACCGTTTGACGTGTGCATGCCTGAATTTGTTCAAGCCTCTAAGCTATGTTGTTTTCTAGCTTGCTGGATAGTGTTTTGAATTCTGTGACGTATTTAGATCGGAACTCATCGATCACCTGATGTGTTTCGTCCAGCTGAGTGTTAAGTTGTAGTTGAATGTCCCTAATCTCGCAGCTGTTCTCGGCTATTCTCCTATCCAGGGTTTCCAGCCTTTCATTTGTTTCATGGGTAGCGGACTGTACTAACGACACACAGTTTTGTGTTTCCTGTTCGATAGATTCTATCCTATCATTTATTTCGTGTCTGAGTGTAATGAACTTTTAGTTATTTCAGTACTAATATCACGTTGTATCGATTTCATTTCTGAAATAATGTTAGCTTGCAACATGTCTTGACTAGTCTGCAATTCTGCACGTAAGCATAACTGGCTTTCTTGTAATTTAGTATTTAGTGTTCCCTGTATATTATGTAACGAGTTTTGACTAATTTTCATCTGATGTAACATTTTAAGTATTTCAGACATTTCATTTCCGCCTGAATTACCTCTAGGTTCAGCTATTGAATGTGTGTCAGAAACTGCGTCATTTTCATCGGAATAGTTAGCCACTACTTCCTATATGGTCTCACTGATGTGTGCAGAGACGGAGTCCTGGTCTCCCATGCCTTCTATATGTGCTAGTATGCGTCTACAATCAAATACGACTACTGCTGTTAAGCGGCGAAAAAAAACAATTTGTTTCTCCTAGGTATACAGCTTTACTCATGCAAGTATTACTACAGTTAATTCAACCTGGCCCCTTAGTTGGGCAAGCCAATTTTAATTCTCTGTAATTTATTCTACATAGGTGACGTTTGTGTAAGTGGATATGGTTGTGAAGTCTTTCAATAACGAGTGATGACTTTGTTATTCTGGGCTCCAGATAGCATAAGGACTTAACGTTCAATAAACAACCATGGAATAAAGACTGCATAAGACAACAATTAAATTTCCACAAACAAATATATTTATTGAATCTCAGGGTTAAAGGTCGGAACAGATTGGAAGTTATTGTCTATTGTGTGCGAGGATGATAACGTAAAATAAGAATAAATAACTGCAATAATTTACTTGTGTAGTCTAGGAGAATGTATAAATAACCGTAGTAAAATTAAAGAACAAATGCAATAGTTAGTTACTCTAGCCGCAAACTACAGAGAAAAACCCGCTGCAGAGCCAGTCTTCAACACAGTCCATAATTAAAACCTTTAAGTATTATCCAGCAACACGAACAAGGACCTTAGTTGGCGGGCCTTGCACACGGGAATAATTAGTCACCCTAACCAGTGATGTCTTCGTAGAATGGATGGACAGGCCTCTGAAGACTATTGGTGATGATGTACATTCACCCAGGCGACCTGTCTGACGGTCTTCAATTTCACGATCAGCCTCATATCGACGTCGTGGCTTTCCTCTTCTCGCTGCGATTCACCAGACACGTCTACCATTTTGTTTTTTCAACTATTTATGACCTGGCTCTGCCCTTCTCTATGCACATTGACATTGCACAAAACATTCATTCTCCCAGCGATGCATGCAGTTACAATATATTACACTATTTACCCTAAACGAACAGAACATAATAAAATGTTAAACATACAAAACATAATGAAAATTACAATATTAACATAACAGAAACATAAAAAATACCATAAATTTTTAAATACTGACAAATCTGAAAACGTTAAAATATTATATTACTACAACTACTATTATAAATAAAAAGGAATGTATTTATACATAATTGTTAAATAAACAACAGAAAATGTAAGACCTTAAATTTTACAGCCACCTGAATATCTCTATACATTCCGTGAAATATTATATATAGAGTGGTAAATTCTAATGGTAACTACCCCTATTACGTAATACTCGCGTATAGGGAGCGTACATTTGTTCATGGCTTTCTGTCTCGTCTACTGCGGAATCATAAATTAGACAAATTTTTAAGGTATCTTAAAAGGATGCCAGTAGTATGGTTTGGTATTATCTGGTGCAGGGGTGGGGGTGGTAGACGCCAGATTCCTCGGCCGCCATCTTGGATTACGTTACGACGGTCATCAAATTTCCCCTTTTTCCCTCAAAATTTCCCTTTTCCCCTCAAAATTTTCTGGGCACATGTTCGCGGTAAAGTAGCATGTTTGTAGCATTCGTTCTGTCGTTGTGTGGTTAGTACATTGACATCACTTTAAGCTGTATGGACTTCGGAAAAATTTGGATCATGCGATGGATTAGGATCATTACGTTTGTTACTACACAGATAAAGAAACAGATGGTGTGGTTTCTCTTCTGGTATACTGTAGTTTAATCACATGTCTCGTCTACAGCCTGACACCAGACATGAAGATACCAACATCAACAAGCTAACGAATAAATGTTATATCACATGTAGTCTGCACGGTAAAATCCGATACCAGTTTAAAACACACGACAGATTGGTCGCAACAAATTGTACGGAACACTACAATGGCATTCATCACACAATCTTTTGAACAGAGGACGGCTGTTATGTATTACACCTTGTTCACCTTACCTGTGTGGTCTACCTTGCAACAACATAATGTCTCGACTATTTGCAGCGAGTATCTAGAAAATAAACTTAATTATAATGACAGTGAATTCTCCAAACACTTCACAGACTGTATTATTCGTAAGGGAAAAAAATACCAGGGTCTGATGGTCAGCAAACGCAGTACGCTGCTTATAATTGTAGTACTAAAGAAAATTAAATCACATCGATATTCCGTTTGGTAAAAGCTAAACCGACTAATGAATAGAAAAGATATATTCTAATTCTTCACAGCCCTGACAGTTCGAATTCAAAAGTAGTATTAACTTTATTTATTTGTTCTTATGTAATCATCAAACTAAAGTGTAAAAACCGGTCTAAATCTCGACGGGTTCTGTAAATAACTAGGATTTACATAAAATACATACCGCGTCATTTCAGTCGTTAGGAAAAACACTCTAATATAATTAAAGCAATTTTAAGAAGCCTGTCGGCTTCGAGATAGAGGGACGATTCGTTCAAACACATTTCACTCCTTATCGCACGATTTTCAAAAAATCAAGTAATTACTTTTCATGTATATAAGTAATCAGTATTCCTAAGCATAATCTTTAGCCGAATTCAAAAGTTTAGTGGTTTCGAAATCGATTAATTTGTCTAGGGATAACCAGAGCATATGCACTGGGTTAGTGAGCGAATCCATCGTCTCGGTTCCTAGCACAAGAGCTATCTGAAAAAAATCTCAACGCTATCAAAATAAAAATGATTCGACTTGTCTAGAAATAAACTGACGCATAAGTTGTAGCCAGTAGGCGAATATGTTTGGAGTTTCATCACAGTTCTCTTTTTTAGATGACATCTTATAAAAATATGGTCAGTAACGAGATATATAAAGTAAATAGCAGTCCGTCTGCTGCTTTTAAACTTGTTATATTTGAAGCATTCCCATTTACGCCTGGAGTATTTTTAAATTAAATAAAAATTCAATATTGTGCATTACTTATCAGCAAAAAGCAGAGTGATATGTCCTTTATAAATTATTTCTATATGCTTGAACTTTAATTTTGTTCGTCTTCAACTATATAGGAAAATAATAGTAGATAGAAATTTTTAGAATAAAACTATTGTATACTTCTAAAACACTGATGTCATACTTAATAACATATGTTTTTTTTGTTCAGAATGTTAGTGTATATTCTTTCGTGTACTGGAATATATTTGATAAAAAAAAATTTTTAATCCCATGAAAATGACAGACACTGTGTGCGACCATAATTGTGTCTGAAAATAGCAGCGATGGCAAGCACGCGCCGATGCCATCGTCCACACTTTCTGTATCAAAGAATTTGATCGCATACTTTCGACCGACGGAGTCGCAGTCAAGTCACAGGCTGCTGTAAGTAGGCTTCGACCGCATAACTGTTCCACCTCTACCCTTCATTGCCCATGCCATTCAAGTATAACTGTAGCTATTCCTAGCTTCTCGTTCAGTCATCGCACCTTCTAGTCATAGAAGTGTACTTAGCTGTATTAAATGCACTCGTCAACATCCCATACATTAGCTATACCTGTTATGTTACAGTTCCCTACTATCCTTACTATGTGCACCTTTGACGCCTTTTCATTATTAATTGACTTCTGTAGAGTAAGTTACTAAAGTTTGTTGGGCGACATTTTCTCTGTGCGTGACTTCGAAAATAAATATTCATTTAGTCACATTGAATCTATTGCAGTAACACACAAAATATAGATACATACATACATTTTTTGTACGTGGCACATTTAAACTTCAGTTTGCCACTGAAGTATTGGTAACCAAATTATGGTTATGGTAAACATATCGTCTCGAATGAGCATTTAACTGTAGAACAGTAAGCTGGCGCGACACTGTGTGTTCATCTCAGTGAAAAATTAGAATTGTTTATTCGAACCAAAATGCTCAAAGTCGTGTAATGCTCTTTAGCATTTTGTCTTTGAATATAGATGATCCACAATATCAAAATTTTCAATTTTAACAGATCAAACGACACGAATTGTGCTAAAAATAACATATTGTAAATACATATTCAATAAATATGTTAAGTTTGTAGAATATATCAGTTACCAAGTCAGATATGTTAATTATTTCAAATTATACCGGGTGTCCCTTATGTACCTTAAAAGAATGATAGGTCGTGTAGGGGATGGGTGAAGAAGTAATTTGAGATAGGGAACTTAGGGTCTGAGCGGCCTCCTTAAGCCCTTAAATCAGGCCCTTCGCCCAGGTAGACAATCGACCCAAGCCTCTATTATTTGTCTCAATTCCGCATGTCTTGGCCAAAGTCTGTGCACCACGTGGCGCTGGCATAATGGATATCGTAGAGGCACACTATCAGGAGGTCCCGGGTTCGATTCTCTAATTTTATGTTTTTTTGTTTGTTTTGTGCGTTATTTGTCACATTGTGGTCATGTGACACAGTCACATGATACAGTTGCGTGCCACAGCAGAGAAGAGAATGCAGTCTCAGAGAACAACAGTCAGGCAGTTAACCAGCTAACCAGTTATTAGTCAGACCTACTATATTTCGCGATGGCTGATCCTCCGCATGTGTACACTTTTGATGAATATGCCGATATGCACCTGTGCTATGGTGCTTCTAACAGTAATGCTATGGAAGCAAGAAGATTGTATGCTGAAAGATACCCAAATAGGCTCCTACAAAGTGTCCGTAACATTTTGGCAGTTGACCGGCGTGCGTGGGCTACAGGATCCTTGGCGGTAATTGGTTTCTTTTGCACACAACAGTTGATAACGTGGTAGACTAGTGATTTAAGCTGGGGTTTGAATCCCGTCGGTACAAATTGAGGACGCGTAGTTTGTCTCATTTGACTGTGTTTGTTTTATTTGTGGATTTATTTTTAAATGGTTAATTTTTTTTTCAGTGATTGGTTGATTAATTGATTTAATGTATTCATGAATTGATTTATGTATGTATTGATTTACTTATTGCTTAATTTATGCGTATAATTTATTTATTTCAGATACGAGGTGCTAACGCTGACCTGGGCAGACCACGACAATTTCGGAACAATGTGAGGGATGAAGCCTTGGAAGCAGTACAACAAAACCCTGGTTCAAGTACCTGGCGCATGGCAGGACAGCTTGTTGTGTCAAAAACACAGTGTGGAGAATTTGGCACGAGCGCGGTTTGTACCTATACCATACGCAAAAGGTACAACCTTTGCACTCTAATGACTACGAGCCACGAATAAACTTGGCCAATTGGTACCTTGAGAGGCTTTTGCAGCAGGAAGAATTTCCATCGCTCATTCTCTTCTCGGACGAAGCTACGTTTTCTAGAGATGGAATTTTGAACACCAAAAAATAATAACGAATGGGCTCATGAAAACCCCCACAGTGTCTATGAAAAGAGGCATCAAGTCCAATTTTCCGTCAACATCTGAATGGGTGTTGTGGGCGATAAATTCTTTGGCCCCTACCTTTTACCTCCTCGTTTAAATTCAGAAAATTATCTTATGTTATTACGAGAGGTATTACCAGAGTTACTGGAAGCTGTGCCTTTACGAATTCGGCAAAATATGATATTCCAGCAAGACGGCGCACCAACCCACTTCGGACGCATTGTTTGAAATTATTTAAATCACTTGTTTCCGCATCGTTTGATCGGCAGATCGGCGGTGAACGATTTAGATGTTATTACATGTTCAGCACGGTTATCTGACTTAAATCCTCTCGACTTCTGTCTATGGGGCTGGATGAAAGAATTGGTTTACAAAACACCAGTCAAGTAAGAGGAGGATCTCATTGCCCGAATACTAGCAGCGGCACTGATAATCCAAGAAATGCCAGAGATTTTCGCGAATATTCGCGAGTCTAAGCGCAAACGATGCGAAGCCTGTGTACAAGTCAATGGTGCTGAATTCGAACAATTGATGTAAAAAAATTGAATACCACCTGGGTTTTGTAACCTGTCGGTTGTTCACCTGTGAATTGAAAGATCCACAGATACTGTATTAATACAGTATTGCCATTAACTGCTCCAAGACTACTGTATTGTTTTTTGACATGCATTTAATGCGAACAGTGCTGTTGTATTATTGCTGTTGTGGTGTAATTTTAGTTGTCTATTAAAGTACCTTTGTGACTAAGTACGGTGGTTATAAGATTGTGAATTCTAATACTATTACCCTATGGCAAAAATTAACCTAAGCATACCTAGCCTAACTCACCTCACTTTTTCTTCCAAACCAATGTGATTTAAATACAGTATTAATAACGGAGCGAAACAATTTAATTCTACGAAGTGCACAAAGATTGTTTTAATTTACCGCAGACATCAAGCTTAAAGAAACCTACACCGAAACTAACATCCAAAAATACTTTGCCCCACCCTAGATTCGAACCCGGGACCTCCTGATAGAGTTCCTCTACGCTATCCGTTACGCCAGCGCCACACGATGCACGTACTTTGGCTAAGAGATGCGGGATTGAGACAAATAAGTGAGGCTTGGGTACATTGCCTACCTTACAGGAGCGGAGGGCCTGATTTAAGGGCTTAAGGAGGCCGCTCCGACCCCAAGTCCCCTGTATCAAATTACTTCTTTACCCATTCCCTACACGACCTATCATTCTTTTAAGGTACATAAGGGACTCCCTTTATAATGGCAAAAAAAGGAACATAATAATATTTTTAAAATTTATTTTTATAAGATATCATATAAAAAAGAGAACTGTGATGAAACTCCAAACATACTTGCCTACTGGCTACAACTTATGTGCCAGATTTTTCTAGACAAGTCGAATCATTTTTATTTTGATTGCGTTGAGTTCTCTTTACAGATAGCTCCTGTGTTAGAAACCGAGACGATGATTCGCTCAATGACAATATTACATGAGCGGTTGTTCCGTTTTCTGGGGTAACTAAGCATAAGCAATTAAATATAGTGTTACAGGCGTTGACGTGTTGGTTCTAAGTTACAGAACAATAAACATATTTTCTGGTATTTAATCAAAAGTCTTTTCTGATACAATTTGACGATTGATTCAGTTTTTTAACATATATATTATGTCGGTACTCTTGTGCTATGCACATTTGAAATACGTTTGGGCCTATATTCATATGTCTTATATTTATAAACTTTTTCTTATAACAAGTAATTTTTACTAAATTTATCCGATATGACCCGTTCTGACTTGTTCATGAAGTATCGCAAACTGCGAAGTCAGTTCATTTACTACAAACTGAGATTCACATAGTGCTATCGCGAGCGGGCGTGTTGGCATCGAAGTGGTAACAAAACAACCGCATTCCTCAAGCTCTCTGTTTAGAGCCGACTGCATTCCAATCAGGCTAGGGCTCAAGCAGACCTTTGCGGACTGGCCAGTCATATTACAGACTTGTTGGGGTGTAGTTCACATCAAGCCAGCTTCGCTTCTGTATTCTCGACTATGCTGAGCACTTTACTCTAAAATACAAGATAAGTATATTCATGATCCTACACCGTGCAAATATTCGAGTGAAAGCGCACAGCAAAGGGACTGTGTTCGTTGTTCACGCATGGTACATGGTATCTGTCACGAGTTATTGAATTATACCTAAAACTATTGTTCACAGGTATGAAGTGTTACAATGCTGTCATGATTGTTTTAGTTGAAACTGAATACGTAATTATTCTACAAGACTGCGAAAGTGGTTCTTAATCCATGGACCAGTAATAAACATATAGTTTGAAACAATCTACAAGCAAGTAATTTTTATACACTCGAGGAAAATCTTTTGTGATCCTTTTTTTCTTTTGCACTAGTAAACATGACTACGTAGTTTTAAATGTATCTTCGTATATTTATTTAATGTATACACAGAAAAACGCATTTATTTATTCCAATACAGTCCGCCAAACTGTTGGAGTGCTATGGGAAAATGTGTAGCATTTGTGATGAAAATAGCACTTCTATGCGAGCTGGTATTGCTGTACTGTACACATAATATTACTTAACTATGTTAACGTCATTTTAAAACTAACGTTTAAAAATGTGAATGATTAGATTGGACGACTACACCACACAGCTAATTTAAGTAATTATCTTTATCAAATTCTGGATAGTACTGTGTAAAGAGACAATCACTTGTCTGAATTCATGCCTATCTCTGCATTGATCGGGCTCTGGGTCTATAAAACAAACGTAGGAAATATAACGCGAAGAAATGTTGAGTGTGTGATTGTCAGTTTCCTTTCTATATGTGCTTAAGATAAAGGTGCGAGCAGACAAAAATTTTAACTGAGCAATGGTCTTCCAGTTGTTCAGATTAAGATATCTACGTGGATGGACGCAATTCTGCGCACTGCTATGGCAAGAAACTGTGATAAGTTCCTACCCAGTTCTAGCTACCCGTACCCGCAAGCTTTTCGGCGATTTTTTTTACCCCATCGTGTATAATCTCTATCGTAAAAATACTAACAAGCGTAATTGTTTCTATCTATCTAACAGCATGTGTAATGTATGGTTATAAATTGGCTATTCAAATACTATGGTTTAAACATTTTAATTTTTCTGTGGCGGTAATATTCATTAAAACTATGGATATAAAGCACTTCGTTAGTTTTAATATTTATATCAAAATTAAACATATTTGTTCACTTTATCATATTAAAAGCCGGAATAATCGTAGCTAATGAATCAATTAAGAGTCAATAAAATTATTGCTGTATGTTCCTAAAAATTTACACTATTCTTAATTGGTTCAGTTGTATAATACAATAAGTAATGAAAATAATTAAATATAGTTCTTAAACATTTATTTTATATACTTAGAATAAATTTCATCTATTAATACCGTTATCAACTTACAAGCCCTGATACTCGATTGGATAACGGTGCGTGTCAGCCAGGTTCCATTATACAACCCGACAAGATTGTTGGACTTGATACCAAAAAACACTAAAAGAATGCCATAAATATTCTAGAAAATAAAGACGCATGTCCCCATTAAAATTCCTCAAACATCATAAACACTTGAAATTAATTCCTAACTGAACTTAATATAATCCACAATAATCCACAATGTGACTGATGAATCCATACATTTCTACCACATTCAGCCACAATGTGGATTTTACCGTCGCGGTATTTTTGACCTAAATTTTTTGGGTTCGCGGGAAAATGTAGAGGGAAATTCGAGACATTTTTGAGAAATTTTGTCGTTTTTGGTCCTTCTTTAAAGCAAAAATAGGAAATTTTGAGGGGAAAAGGGAAATTTTGAGGGGGGAAAGGGAAAATTTGATGACCGTAGTTACGTAATCCAAGATGGCGGTCGAGGAATCTGGCGTCTACCACCTCCACCCTGCTCCAGAACATACCAAACCATACTACTGATGCCCAGTAAAAAAAACCTTTATATTAGATAAATTGTTATGGTGGTGGCCGGACAGAAAATCAAGATTTGAAATTTTCGTCTATGAGCTAATTTTACTTCTCTGCCATATGGTTCGGTAAACTGCTCGGCTATAACGTATGTTCTTTAAAAATGAATAACAATGTCACTTCCATTTTACTTTGTATTTTAAGTTGATATTAATTTATTATTTGATATATCAGTACATTATCATTCAAGTTAAATAATAGGTTGCAAAAAATGTTTTCTGTAACACCTAGGCATGAAGGAGCAACATCTAAAACTTATCATTCCACCTCGAGAAAACTGTTGCAATTTGAGGCGATTTTATGGCAGAATATTATAAATAAACTATTCTTTTACGGCGTAATAGGTTTAAAAATATAGTATATGTAGAAATATGCTACTTTAGGGTGCGCATACGTAGAAAGCTGGAAATCGGCGCGCATGTTGCTTGTACTTGTCAGCGCTTGTTTCCAGCGTCTGTAACGTTGAGAGGTGCACACGAAGAAAGCTGGAAATAAGCGCAGTGGGTAGACAGCTTCCTAGGCAAGATGTCGTCGTCAAGTGAGGACGAAATGTTTTTGGCCGAAAATATAGAATTTAAAATGTGGTGTAAA
>PNEQ01078422.1:0-15203 GCA_003012365.1 Medauroidea extradentata | reverse complement strand
AAAAAAAGTAAAAAATTTCTCACAGAACGTAAAGCATTCAAAAAAATAATTTTTATATATGTTTTGTATGTTATTTACAGCGAAAACAAATAGTTTGTACTGTTTACCAATAGTTGATTATAACATCGTAATGGGCGAATATCATGTAATTTTAATGTGTAGAAACGATAATTCCTAAAATTAATGTAATCTTACTACTAATAATAATATTCTGTGCAATAAAAAAATTTTAAAAAAAATTTTTAGAACTACCAGGATTTGAACTCTAATTATTTGTTTACTGACCGAGCGCCTTGCCACCTGAGCCAACTGTGCTAGTATCACTTTTGTGCAAAAGTTTTGTACTTAAGCTTGCATTTAGCAAACTGTCTACAAAATATTAATTTTGTTATTTATTAATAGTTTTAAGTTTTTGAAAAGTTTATAGCTTATCACTTAACATTTTCGCCATCGTAAAGTTTTATTTTAAGTACCATTTTATTGTGTTTGCTGACAATCGTATTGTTAAATATGATTTTTGGCAGGCAAGGGGTAATATACGGTTTACCGGTTAGTACAGGAATAATGTGCTACCATCTCGGGACACAGAAGCGCAAGGGTTGTGTCGTATCTCGTAACCGTATTCCTAAACGTTCTGAAGGTATCGGATAAGTCACGGATTATTATTTGCCGTCCCGTGTGCGGTTATAAATAAATGAAGGCGACGCTGGGCAGTGCTTTTTTATAGAACAAATAGCAGTGACTTTCAATAGCTATGTAACAAAAATACGTTAATTTTTTTACATTTAAAACGTAATGTATTGCATTTTAAATTGTTTCAAACTAGAAGAAATCATAAATACAGTAATATAGTTTTAAATATGTGTTATATTTCTTTCAAAATTTAAGTATTAATATATAGTACAGTAGAAAAAGTTGATTAGACTTATATGTACTTAGTTCATATTTTCATAATGGTGGTCATTTAAAACATTTTTTCTTTATGAGATAAATAAAACTAATTTTTTGAAGAGAGACGTTGTTTAGATTAGCCTAGCAAAATGCAGGTAATGTATCTTAAGTTTTCGTGATCACATGTGATATCTACACTAACCACGCATCTGGAAATCACCAAACTCGGTACATATGTTTGATATTAACGTATTTTTAATATATCATTTTCAGTTTTTAACACAGGATGATTAAGAAAAATTTTTATTAGTACCGCGTGGAGAAATTTATGAAAAGATAAGTTGAAAATGTAATTTCAATGATAACGTAAAATGGGTAATAGTTTAAAATTGACTTAATATTTTTTCTTCTATTGATAAAATAGACTATTTGGTCTTTTATTGTTTCAGCACTTGTTATATTGCTTTACATTTTAAGAAATAACATTTTGTAGAAGAATTTATCCCGCGTAACTTACAAGGAAATTGTGTATTAATTGTAATTTGACGATTCAACGTTAAAAATACTGAACATACTCTATTTCCCAAGATTTCATGTCATGAATTAATTTATTTTCTCCTATAACATCTGCGCTGACTCTGTGAAAATGTCAAATTAAAAACTTAATTTTTCAAACTTTGGTTTTATTAATTCAAATTGTTGTAGGTTCACTATGTTAGAAGATAGAATCACATGAAGAAACAAAGGAATATTTTATAATGTTTACGTCTACATGATCAATGAGAAATTTTTTGGTTTATTTGCACCAAATTAAGGAAAGTAGTCTTATTAGTTAAGCTTGTACTTTCTCGATATATGCACACATCATTCGCAGATTAGTGTACAAGTGTGTTTACTTTAAAAATAAAACTGTAATTTTTAAATGTGATTACTTACATTGAGATTTTTCTTACAAAATACAAAAAAAAAAAAATAACTATTAACTTAAGAGCAGCATTGGCACGTCTATTAAATATCCTTTTGTCTCTATGCACGAGTCACAGAACCAGAGAGCAGATTTTCTGTCGTACAAACGATTTTTTGAATTAGACTTTTACGAATCTGTAATTTATTTTCGTATATTTAACTAAATTTTGAATTACAATGGCACGAGAATGGAGATAATTTTCCAAATGATTTATAACACGCTAGCTGTTTTGGAAACATCCCGTTACAGAGTTACAATTTTTTTTCGTACGTGAATATATCGTGAACACATTTAATTAGCTCTGAAACTTTTATTTAACATGACGGAACGCAGATTAAATACGAGTTGTTTAGGGAAAAATATATAAACGGCATTCGTTTTATTTTAGTTGTAAAAATTTTATTTCGGAAATTAATTTTTAAAATATGGGAATGTTTGTAAATAAAAACTTAGTCAGAACTTCTGAATGTTAGTTAAACGTATCGTATCTTACAAAAATGTGTTTAAATCAACAGTATACAACAGTTTTTCAACAGTTTTTAACAATTGCAATTGCATATTTTCTAAGTAGGCCGGTATACAAAAGGTGCCTATTGATCGTACGTCCATTATTAATTCTTATTTGCAAGCATTTAAAGAACAAAAAAAGTCAAGTAATTATATTCCGTTCACTAGACGTGGTATTCCTGCATGTTGACTACAATTTACAGGAGGAAAAAATTTCTATTCATTAATGTTTCATTATACATTTATCTTATTTCTATATTTTTGAGTCAGTTTAATGCTTAGAAACTATATTTATGGAAATAAACATTAGTTTCATTTTTACCTTACTGTGATACATAATATACAAAAAAGTAAAAAAAAAAAAAAAAAAAATTGGAGTGACTAGGATTCGAACCCAAATTAAATGATTACCGGGCCGATACGTTAACGTCTGAGCTACCCAATCATTTACAGCTCGGTTGTCCAAAAAAAAGATTTGTATACTACAATGCTTTTAAAACCACAAATTTGTTTGTTTTGAATTAATTGGGCTTTTAAATGCTAGTGGGTTATTATTTCGTATTCCTGCTGCCACAAAGTTTCATTTTCTGTATTATTCGAATGTTATGTTTTCTCTTTTATTATTAAAAGCGATATTCGTCCAGCAAGCGGTAAAATACGTTGTATCGTGTGTATCCGTCTGTAGGGCTAAGCCTACTGCGCATGCGTAGTTATATTAGGACAAGGAAAAGTCACAGACGAGTCCTGAATAGGCAATGACCTTACCCTAAACCCTTATACAAACGTTTAGGAATACCGATAAGGCCTAGGCATGACATATGCTGCACCTAAACCCTTATACACACGTTTGGGAATACCGGCCTTAAACTCTTAACGTATTCGAAGAGTAGGAATAAGTGTCGAGATTAAACAAAACCGTTTAACTTACTTGCGATAGTACTTCTTGGAACATTTTTGAGTGCTTTAACACCTGCCAAGATATGAAATTGAATTTTAGGTATGGAGAGTAGTTTGTTTCCTACTTATTAAAGAGAATCACATTACACAACTCTATTGCAACAGATTCCCCGAAACTTGCGCAGGGACATTACATACGTACAGCAGCACGGAGTTTCATTATTAACGATTAAAGCGAATAGAAGTACAAAGCATGCTCTTTGTCGAGACGTACAAGAACTAGGATGTATGGAGGGGTGCAAGAGGACTGAATGTATTGGTGCATAACTTATTACATGTATACTTATAAAATATTCTGTATTTGTTGTAACCCATATGTTGTATGCAGCACAGCTTTAACTATCTCGCTGTGTGCAACACAATTGTGAAGGTATAATCTGCTATGTTAACATAACGGCTAAATAAATACTACTATTTTTTTACGCATTTAATCAATGTAACATTTTTATCGAGAAATATCATACAGAAACAAGTTCGCTACTCTAGCGTTGCTCCGGTTCCGGCGCCCCGTGCCACCAAAACGCCCCCCCCCCCTTTTTCCCTACTAGTGTCCAATATGAAACAAAATAGGCAAAATATTGAAAATAATTAAAATCAGTAAAAGTACTTATGTTAAAAATATCTACAAAAGCAATAAAAACAAGCGGAATGTATGTTTATGTATTAATCTATTTATTTAACACTCGCTATAAAATATTTTACAGTTTTTTGAAGATTACATGTTACTTTAAGGCAATGTATGATTAGGACATGCAGAGCCCTGAGCTGTTGTACTGAATTAATTTGCATAACCACATCACAAACGAAAGAGGTAATTAGTAAAGTTACTCTGCATATCCGCTTTCTCCTTATATTATATAAAGTTATGTGTAAACGAGATACGCATTGTAAGCACAAACCAATAAACATAATAAAGAATTGTAAACTATTTTTCAAATTTTCCTTATGCAGGAGGCAAAGATCCACATGGTAGGGTACTCCACAGAACTAGCTAACGATCCTAATAGACAGTCCAACATCATGACGGAACTCAAAGATCCAGGTATACAAAAAATTATTTCCAGCTCAGCTAACCAAAATTATATAAATGGCATGAGGATGTCAAAAACCCTCTGACCAGCTAAAGCTATGACCAAGAGATATAGTTTTGGTACATTTGGCGCTGTAAAGGTGTTACCAATTGGCGTAATTTCTCGTCACAGCCAAATGAAATAACAGCGATGTCTATGTCTCTGACACTAGCGGCCGTTTGGATCTCACGCACTTCTTTCCAACGATTTTCATCAAACTAAATGAGACAACGTTTATTACATTATTCAAACAACAGGACATTACACCATGACAGTAATTGCGACTGTTCGCGTCTTCACTCCGCGACGATACACAAACTCGTAACTTATCATAGCAACAAATCTCTTCCAACTTTAAATACGGGTCCAGAGCTCGGTTCAGATATAAGCTGCTATTCTGTCGGGGTACATTTGATTTTACAAACATTCAACGAGTTATGGGAACTTGAGTTTTTGGTCTCATAGCCTAGAATGACATACAAGAACTGGGAAGTTAGGGCTGACTGTACCATCAACAGCAAGTGCTCAGATAATATATATTCTTCAGTTAGGTTGTAAATGCGTCGTATGAACTCCTGTTGTCGCTAGCCTGAGATTTTATGCTCTGACTAACTAACAGGCCGTGAGCGGGCCTGACTAACAAGTGAAATGTGGTGAGCGTGAAGTAATTTACACGATGGAGATGGCAGAGGCGGCAATTCTATGCCAAGTTATATTAATTTAAGGTATTGTAGCATGAAACCGTAGTAGCATAATTCAGGGGACTTTGAGACAAGGGGATGAGGGTAGGATTGTAGGATTCGATGATGATGTCACCGCCCGCCATCTTGGATGACGTCACCGCCCTCCATCTTGGATGACGTCACTTTAAAATTTTTCAAAAATTTTCAAAATATCCAAAAATTTCCCAAATTAAAAAAATTTTGAACAATTCAAAAATAAAAATAATATACAAAACTAAAAAGGCAATACATTTTATGAACAACATCTTATTTCTGGCATCCATCTTGTCCACGATACCTGCTGTCAATTGTTTCACTTTTATGTAGGCAACCTACTTGGGGGATTTCCTCAGAGTCTTCCAAATTTTTTTCTAATTCGCATTCCTACCAACCCCCACTCATACTTCATTATGTAAAAACCTTTTTCTTCTTTTTTTTTTTTGTAAAATAGTTTAAGTAAATAACTATACCACACCTGAACGAGGTCCCCTCCCCTTCCCCATGCCAATAACTTAAACCAGACTTCTGTCCTAGCTATTCCCGCACGATTTGCAATAAATACGATAAACTAAAATATAGGTGGTCTTCCGAAAATTTTTCTAATTCGCATTCTAATCACATCCCACTTAGGCCTACACCTCGTAATGTAAAAACATTATTTATTAAAATTAATTTAAGTAAATAACTATACCGCACCTGTACGAGGTCCCCCTCCCCTACCCAATGCTAATAACTTAAACCCGACTTCTATCCCAGCTATTCCCGAACGATTCACTATAAAAGCAATCCAAAAATAAAATATTGGTCTTTTCTCGGGGACTTCCGAAAAAAATTTAATTCGCATTCCAAATACATCCCACTCATACATCATAATGTATAACCATATTTTTAGTGGAAATAACTTAAAGTAAATTTATATAGCACCTGGACAGGCTCCCCTCCTCTTCCTCATGCTAATAACTTTAACCCGATTAATATCTTAGCTACTCCCGAACAATTTTCAATAAATTCAATAAAATGAAGTATGTGGGGGTTTCTCCGAGTATTCCGAAATATTTTTAAGTTCTTATTCCAAACACATCCCTCTCATACATCATAATGGAAAAACGTTTTTAGAGGAAATTAATTTAAGTAAACAATTATATCACATGTGAATGAGCCCCCAGATCCTCCCCCATGCTAATAACTTGAACCCGACTCTTATCCCAGTTATCCCGAATAATTTTTAATAAATCCAATCAAATAAACTATATGGGGTTTTCTGAGAGTCTTCCATAATTTTCTCTTCTTTAAATTCCACCCTCCACTCACATCTCATAATGACACAACATTTTCTCAGTAAAATTATTTTAAGTGTGTGTATACATTCAGGATGTTCACAAAAATCACCGACAAACTCCGGCAGGTGATTTCTTGTGAAAAATAAAGCAGGAAACATGCATGACACTTTGTATGTAATAGTGATATTACAGGAGTAATTCGCCTTTGAAAAACAAATTTTAAAACTTTGATTTCCCAATAAACCAAACAGTGATCGATGTAAACTGACAAAACTCAGGATATTACTTAAAGACAATAAGGCCGACAAACCAATTGTAAACACTAGTTGATGCCTTCTACCCTTACGAAAATAAAAGGGGTGGCATCCTTTAAATTGCTGACAACTTATTTTAGCTTCATGGTAATTCAAAATTTAAGAGTGAATTATTGGAAAATGTGACCTTAGTGATTAAAAATATCCTCTTGTAACGACTGTACAGGATGCATAGTTTTCGTGCAAAACGCTTGTCAAGTTTTGGCGTGATGAAACACAGCCTAGCATGTAGGCAACACTGCGTACCCGAGTGTCTGGTTTATTCCGCAGCGCCGCACAGACGATGGTGGACATTCTCTGTAAATATCACGTGCCGTAGCTTAAATAGCTCACATAACCGTAACCAACACTTTGTTCCTGGCTTAATTTGTATATTATGAGTGTTTTTTGGAAATGGCAAAAAAATGATAAGTATGCAAGCGAAAAAATATGAGTATCTTATTATGCTCGTTAAACTGTTCAATAAAGCTCCGACGTCATACAAAGAATTAGTGTGTCCGTGCCAGCACAAATGGTAGTCTACAATAATGGAGATGGGTGGGGTAGTCTTAACATGTGCCGTTAATTCTTCCAGTATTAATCACACACAACAGACAAATAAATAGGTTCAAGGTAGAGTTTTAGCCTTAAATGTCACTTAATTGTTAACGAGTGTTCATATTAGATAACACAATTGTGTACTGTAATAAACCGTCACGACGTGTAAAATAACACAGTGCTGCACTGCTTGTGTAATACTGGTGTGGCATTTGTTTTCACATGCTTGAGTGGTAACTGAGGGAATCTACATTAAAGACCCGGCAGGTACAAATCTAGGGTCGAGTGATAGAGAAAGTAAGGGGAAGGTGTTCGACGTATCACCACTGACATGAAATCACGTAACTGGTATGCGATTGTAATGTAGGAGTATTTTGGAACCCAACATTTGACTACAAGTTTACGGCAGGGCTGTTTCGGTACCGATAATTCCAAACCGTCCACACCTTTTGAAGTATGAGAGCTTAAAATTCCTAATTTTTTCTTCTCTCTATGCATATTGCACAATTGTCAACACAACTTTCTGGTAGAGAAAAACGTGCCTAGGAATGTCACAGTCACGAGTACTTTACAAATTTTAATGATTTGGTGGCTCTTAGTTCATTTATTCCTGACGTCAGTTTTAAACCAAAATTGCATGACGTTATGCACAGCACCAAAAAGTCAACCGTATCCTTCATCACACGCCCGCATATGTTTAAGTCATTAAGTAGTTTGTGGTTCGTAGATTTTTATTCATCTTAAAAGTAAGTAAGACTAAAACAATAAAAATTAAGAAATTATAATTTTCTTCGACGCAGTGTTTTGAAAATTAAATGTTTAATTTATTACACCTGCAATAATGTTGCTTTTCCATCTCAACGTAGTATCAGTGTTAATATCGCCAATATCTAACAGTGCCTGAAAACAATGTCAGCTCCCCTACACCTAACAGTAGTGCCAGAATTGCACAAACTGTTTATGTCTAACTTCGTGTATTCTACCCAAGATATAATTATTTCACTTGCACATTTCTATTTTTAACACACACACACACAAATTAAGCCAGGAACAAAGTGTTGGTTACGGTTATGTGGCCTATTTAAGCTACGGTACGTGATATTTACAGAGAATGTCCACCATCGTCTGTGGGCACTGCGCAATAAACCAAGACACCCGGGTACGCAGTGTTGCCTACATGCTAGGCTGTGTTTCACCACGCCAAAACTTGACAAGCGTTTTGCACGAAAACTATGCATCCTGTACAGTCGTTACAAGAGGATATTTTTAATCACTAAGGTCACATTTTCCAATAATTCACTCTTAAATTTTGTATTATCATGACGCTAAAAAAGTTGTCAGTAATTTAAAGGATGCCACCCATTTTATTTTCGTAAGGGTAGAAGGTATCAACTAGTGTTTACAGTTGGTTCGTCGGCCTTATTGTCTTTAAGTAATATCCTGAGTTTTGTCAGTTTACATCGATCACTGTTTGGTTTATGGGGAAATCAAAGTTTTAAAATTTGATTATCAAAGGCGAATTACTCCTGTAATATCACGATTACGTACAAAGTGTCTTACACGTTTCCTGCTTTATTTTTCACAAGAAATCACTTGCCAAAGTTTGTCGGTGATTTTTGTGAACACCCTTATATAACATGTGGACAGGCCCCCAACCCTCTCCCGACTACTACCCAAGCTATCCCCAAACAGTTTACATAAAATACAATAAAATAAAATACAGGGGGTGTTCTTCGAGTCTTCCGAAAATTTTTAGATATTATGTTCCAAATACACCCCACTCAACTCATAATGTAAAAATATTTTTTTATCAAAATAATGTAAGTAAATAACTAAGTCACACCTGGACGAGCTTACTTATATCCCCCACCACATCCTCTAACTATACCAAAATTATTCACTATAAACCTAATCAAATAAACCGTAGCTGTTTTCTCCTAGTCTTCCTAAATTCAAAATTTAAAATAATAAAGTAACCAACACTATATGCCTGGACAATCTTCTTTAGCAACTCCTTCCCATATTTAACACTCAAGTCACTGGCAGATGCCTCCCCTCTCCCCTCAACATCACCTGCCTTTAGTATTTTCCCTTCTTCCCAAGTCACCACACGCATGCTAATCACGTGTTCATCATGTGACATGCTTCGCCTCCATACCATGACGTCATCCTAGACTACCTCCCCCTCCTCCCCGAGTCCACACATACATGTGACGCAATATGGTGTAATACCATTGGGTATAGTGGTAATACCATTGAGTAAAGATAGGGTTAGAGTGGACTTCCATATGCGAAGAATCTTGACCGCGCTCGGGAAAATTTTTTCGGTAGTTCACAGGTTCGCACACAGAGGCGCTAGTGTCGTCCAGCCGAAGCCGGCAGGTCGCTGACGTCACAGCCATCACCCCCGCGCCCCCTCCCAGAGCTGCGTGGTTGCAAGCTACTCGGCGGGCGGCAGCAGGTCGTTTTAAGGTACTATTTCGCGGTTGGCAGTTGCGACTTCTTTCCGCGTTGTCTAGTAAGAGTCATTTCGCAGAAACGGTTGAGCCGCTCGCGGATGTGACGTCAACTGCCGAGGCTCGACTGCTCGAGGAGCAGTCTGTCCGGTGAACCGCCGCGGTGAGAAGGCTTTCGTGCGTGCCTAAGTGTTGTCTTGTCGAACCAGCATGCCAAGAAAGGGATTTACTGACAGCGAAGACGAGAAACTGGTATAGAGTGTAAGTGCCTACCGTGTCCTGTATGACCATGAAGATACAGATTTCCTAAACCGGCACATAACTTCCAGAATCTGGGAAAAGGTTGCTGATGCAGTAGGAGAAGATGGTAAGTGCGGAAATGGAATCCAATTACATAATGCATATCATTATTGTTACATAAATACACAGAAAATGGAACAACAAAATAGTATTACAATTATGCGTAGATGTAAATAAAGTACATTACGATCAATCATGTGTTAATGTGGCTGGCTACGATGTGTATATCAACATAAACACTTGTTTATGTGGTATAAGCATGACATTCAGGTAATACAGTTAGTATAGTATATTACAGTATACGTTAATAGCATTATTATATACATGTTACTGTGAATAACAACACTTAAATCTTTTTAAAATAATCTTTGAATGCATCTCGTAGTCCAAAGGCATTAGCATGTACAAATCCACCTGCTCCTGGCATAGCAACAAGATTTTGGGGTAAGTTCATTTTACTATGAATGTCATAAAACGGATGGCCCTTTGTTTCTAAGTAAGCATCTCTCAGAAAATTGTGCAAACAGCAGCAAGCTGTTATAAGATTATCGCATGTGTCTGGCTTTACAGAGATTGTGGAGTAGAACACGCGAAAAACTTGACAGATCAGTCCAAAAGCATTTTCTGACACTCTTCGAGCAAGCGATAGTCTATAATTCAACACTGCTTTAGATTTATCAGTTTGAGCCTGTGTTCGAGTATAGGGCTTCATTGCATGCCTTTGCAAACTAAATGCTTCATCGCCAATTATAACAAATGGTAGTTTCTCTTAAGATAAAGGGGGCACGTATCTGGAGGAAATATATCTCCTTTAAGGACCATTTTACCCATTTCCGACTTGTAGAAGATACCACTGTCGCCTTCCTTCCCATAAGATCCAACATCCACACAGACAAATTTACAGTGAGCGTCAACCATTGCTAACAGAACGATTGAAAAGTAACCGTTGTAGTTCCAAAACAGAGAACCACTTTTCGCAGGTCACCTGATTCGTACATGTTTCCCATCAACTGCTGCGCAACAATTAGGAAAGTTGTGAATGTTTAAGAAGTCTTGGGCATTTTTTTAAAGTTTCCTGCGTAGGTGTAGGTAAAAACAATGGAACCAAATGTTTGCACAGTCTTTTAAGTGATTCTTCAACAACGACGCTGACGTAACTAGGAGATATCCGAAAACCATACCCAAGAGACGTAAAGCTTTCCCCTGTGGCCAAGTACCTGTGAAAAGACAAATAAGTAAAATCACAATGTTTGCTGAAGCAGCATATAATGAACTGACATTTATTATGTAAACAAACAATTATTATGTTTAGTACATATCTACAGTACAATGGCCTCTATTATATTAACTGTCATAAATGTAATTTCATTTCAATGTAAAGAAACCTTATGTACAGAGAACACTCATTGACCTAAAATAATGCAGTTGGAATTAATTCATCATAATGTTTAAGTTTGTTAACCTATTTTCTGTACGTGAAAACAAACATACTGGCACTCAAAACTTTGACAAATCTAAATAATTATTTAGCACACGTAAATCTGGTAATCTATTATTGTTTCTCTTCACAGTGTTGACCCAAGAATGTATCAAATAGTATAAATACTCATTTGAAATAATTTTCACCCTCATCATTGTGACAAGTGTAATATAACAGTTCAAGTTTGTCGGTAACTGTTTTAGTGTATGTGTGTTACTTTTGTGTACCCGGGAATGGATAGTATGTTCATAAAAGGGCTTTTGTTTCAGCTGAAATGTGTAAAAAACGGTGGAAGGATATACGAGACAACTTCTTCAAAATATTAAGGAAGAACAAATCATCAACAGGCTCTGCAGCAGCGACTTCTGTTAACAAGTGGGCATTATTTGACAGATTGGCGTTTCTAAACAGCGTACGCAGGGAGAGAGAGACATTTTGCAACATTCCGCCTCAAGAACGTAGCAAAGATGGCGACACATCAGATAACGGCGGCAACAGTTCTTCGTTTGGAGCAGCCTTGGACGTATTCGAAGATGCTACAGATGAATCTAGCAGCCAGTTTCCACTTACTCCTGCAAGTGATACATCCAGTCTCCAGTCCTCTAAAACAGGTAGATCGGCGTCATCAAAAAGATCTCGCATACAGGGCATTGAGGAAATGAGTAAGAGGCGTTTAGCATTACTTGAACACATAGCGACTAAAAAACAAGAAGAAGATAACGTAGACTGTTTCATGAAAAGTATTACATTGTCAGTGAAAAAACTACCAAGACATCTCATTTCCCAGGCAAAAATTGACATTTTAAGTACTGTTACACAACTCGAAGCATAGGCTAGTTACGAGACAAGGGTAGTACCATCTGTGACAATATCCACTCTTCCCTACGTTAACACAGCTCCAAGCACATCTGCTGCATATGTGGCCGCTCATCTTTCCCAGAATCTTGATACATGCAACGATAATACAACTACAGTATGTGCTGACGTTCTGCAAAATAGCTTTCGATAAAGATCGATTATAACGTTTCATGTGCGCATGCATTGTTAAAGAGGCGAAACCTATTATTTTTCTTTGTCTGTGTTTGTTTCAACTGAAAACATTTCATGTCACTGGCATATATTTTCAACTAATTCACGTGCTTTTACCTAATAAATGTACTTACTTCAATGTAATTGCTAATTTTTCCTTCGCACTAATCGGCTCCTGCACTGCATTTGTAGGTCTTCTTGACAAATCTTCACCAACTAAACTAAGAACAAATTCAAACTGTTGTGTGTTAAGACTAAAGAAATTTCTAAAAATGTCTTCGTCATTATCGAAATGGGTTTATATCATTTTTATAAAATGTCCCTCACTTTTCCTACATTTGTACAGTTCATTAGTCTCTCTTCTCACCAATAGGCGCAAGTAGTGTAGTAATGGCGGTTCTATTGCAGGAGCCTAGGAGCGGGATCCGGGATCTTTTCAGTATTTGTCTCGTAATTATTTGTGTGTGGACTTCCCACCCTCTTGGTTAATTTCCGTTGTCTTGATACCTATTACCCTCATTGGCTCCACCATCCATCTTGTTTTCTTTTTTAATTACTTATATAGTTGCCCCCTAGTTAGGGCTGCCAGTAGTTACTGATCGTCTTCTAGATGGCGTTGATTACTAAGACTTCGGTGCTGAGTCTTTTAACCAGAAGAGCTAGTAGCTACACCAGTCGTATTGGTTCTAGTGTCGTCTGCTAGATAGCGTTGATGTTGTATGTACTACTGGTTTAGTCCGTCTCTGTTTTCAAGTATCACCATCAAGAGCGCTACCGCACCTAACCTAACTTAACATGACCTGTCCTTCTAACAAGTTACACTTCTAGCCTTGTTTCTGTTCTTCCTTTAACCTAACACTTATTTCCCCTTGTATGTCTGTCTTGTATCATAGTACACTGCTAGGAATTCTTCTAGTATGTTGCATTCTCGTAAGGCGTTGAATATGTTCCACTCGTGTAGGTCTTAGAGTTTTTTTTGTAAGGTGTCTATAAGTAGTGTAGGGTAGTATTAATTTACCTCTAGTAATAAATGTCTTCTTCTAATTCTTGTAATACGTTATTCTTGCTTTGCTTTGTCAGGTCTTGGTAGAATTTGTGTTACGGCTAGGCCATTTATTTAATATGTTTTTAATGCTGAAATCATAACTTAACCTGACCTAACCTGACCTCCTACCATGTTACATATCTAACCTTGTCTCCGTCTATTTCTTTAACCTAACACTTTTTTCCTTTGTTTGTATGACCAATAGTATTTTTTAACCAGTTTTATAAATTTTAAGTATTTTTATCATGTTTTAGCTTTTACATGTGCTCGACTTCTTGCAATTCATATGTTTGTCCTGTACCTGTTCTGTGGGTTTCGTTTCTCATTTTTTTATTTTAATTTATTAACATTTATGGTGTTACTTTCGTGTATGTAAGTTTCACCTTGAAATGCATGATAATATATTTTTTTTATTGCTTATGCGTAGAAGGAATGGTCAATTTGTTTTTTGCTAAAATTTTTATATGTTATATTTCTGTTCTTTAAATATTTTTTTCCCTTTCGTATAAGTGTTTTACGTACGTTATCTTTTTTTTTCTCCCACTCCCTCTCTCCCTCCTTCTCTCCCTCCCTCTCTCCCTCCATCGCTCCCTCTCTCTCTCTTGTGCTCTCTTATTCTCTCGTGTTCTCTCCCTCTCTCTCTCCTGTACAGTTACTCGCATAGCCTTCTCTCTATTCAAAGCTCTGATGTAGTCCTGGAAGGTAATTTTCTTTTTTATCACACATTTCTGAATTCCTTTGGCCTTTTTGCATACATTGTCGCAGCACCTGTAGGCATACATCTTCGCTCGTAATCCTACAAACTCAGTCATAGACACACCGTTACATTCGTCTTTGAATTTACCTATAACCTTTTTGTTTTTAGATGAGTAGCATGGATGGTTGACAGGATAGGATGATGTATCGAATTCATCATGGAAGTCAGGATCGGTGAACATGTCTTGATAAAAGTCACCCGTTTGTATCTCGTAGATGAAACTGTCGGTGTCCATGTAGGCCAACTGCAAATCATCACCGTACTTAGCCTTCATTATATCATAGTGGAAATGATACATAAGTACTTTTGTCAAATCAAGTACAGCAAGGCCGGCATAGATGGGCTTATCGAACAAGATTGCTTCATGCTCAAGTTTCACAAGCGACAGGTTTTCTGAGTAAATAATTCTGTCTTTGAAGGCAGGTTTAGCAACTAGTTTCTTGAGTCGCTTTTCATTACACACAAGACTCATTCTCTGTCTGTTGCATTTATTTTCCATGAGCTTCCCATAGACTGCGTTGTTAGCCAGCTTGTAAAAGTCCTTCTCGAACTCATTTTCTGCTTCTGCACGTCTAGCCGTATTCAGCTGGATGTATGGCTCTAGCCAGGCACTTTGCTCAAACTCCAACACACTGTGAATTTTTTCAATCTTAAGTCCATGGCTAACGGCTTGTTTGAGCGTAATATAGTAAAACGATATAATTCTTCTTATCTATCAGTGTAGTCATAAGTTTCTTCTGTGATGATCGTGGAGGACATTCGTTTATCGGCAGAAATGGTAGATCTTTGTGATCCTTGTGTAGTTCAGGAGGATACATTACATCACATTCAATGATGTATCCCACAGGAGAAGTGTCCGGCACACTCATGATGTCTAGGTCGGTACTGGAC
>PNEQ01078421.1:0-15202 GCA_003012365.1 Medauroidea extradentata | reverse complement strand
TTGTAATTGTACTGGGAGAGGAGCACATGTTTACGCTGCACTTCTTTGTTAGTTGTAATTGTACTGGGAGAGGAGCACATGTATACTCTGCACTTCTTTGTTAGTTGTTATTGTACTGGGAGAGGAGCACATGTATACGCTGCACTTCTTTGTTAGTTGTAATTGTACTGGGAGGGGAGCACATGTATACACAGCACTTCTTTGTTAGTTGTAATTGTACTGGGAGAGGAGCACAAGTATATGCTGCACTTCTTTGTAGTTGTAATTGTACTGGGAGAGAAGCACATGTATACGCTGTACTTCTTTGTTAGTTGTAATTGTACTGGGAGGGAAGTACATGTATACGCTGCACTTCTTTGTTAGTTGTAAATGTACTGGGAGGGAAGTACATGTATACGCTGCACTTCTTTGTTAGTTGTAATTGTACTGGGAGGGAAGTACATGTATACGCTGCACTTCTTTGTTAGTTGTAATTGTACTGGGAGAGGAGCACATGTATACACTGCACTTCTTTGTTAGTTGTAATTGTACTGGGAGAGGAGCACATGTATACGCTGCACTTCTTTGTTAGTTGTAATTGTACTGGGAGAGGAGCACATGTATACACTGCACTTCTTTACGACGTTATAATAACAATAGTTCGGCTAAAAACTGTCATTTTTTCAGTCTTACTTTTACAGAAATAATTTTAAAACTTACCATGGTATTACATTTTTTTAAGTGTCAGCCTTAAAAGTAATCATAACAGTTGCTATTCGTACTGATGCAAGGAATAAACACACATTTGTAGTCGTTTCCAGCCATATTAATCATACACTGTTAATTCAAACTCGTAAAAATTTAACTGTGCCGAGCCAAAGGAAAAAGTGTTTGTAAATAAACAATAACACACGAGTCATTTTACTAGACGTCAACAAATCACGTACTGAAAGATTCTAAGAACTTTTCCGGGATGTAGCCAAGGTAGACTTACTGCAGAGCACCCAATGAATACTTACTTTAAGGTTAAAACATGTAGACTCATTCCATACATTCTGATTGACAAAATTTGTTTAGTTTTTAACGAAGTCATGAGAATCTGACGCTGAGGAGAAATCATATACATCTCAGGCATTTCCCAACTTGTTTAATGAATGTAGTTATTATTTACCAAATTATTTTGTAAATAAAATTGTATCGTGCTGTAATTTTCTTCCATAAAAGGCTTCGAAAAGACCAGTGAAAATAGTTTAATGTGTATATATAACATTTAATGCTGCAATTTAGCCACATGACACTAACCAAACACGCAGTTCTACTTCAGTGGAGTACCAAGGATTTTTGGTACATGGGGCGGGCTTCGCTGCGACACCCCTTCCTTTTTTTATGTTCATCTTGTCCGTCCTAGTGTAAAATAATAGAAGGAATATTTCAATATTTGACCAGATACAGAAGATGATTGAATATGCTCACACGACCATAACAAAATGCATATTTTCGTCAGATTAACTTACTTTTATGTTGGTTTTCCTCATGTATGCGAGTCAATAGCCAACTAATTGTTTTGTTAGAAATATACACAATCTAATTCTACTCAACTGAAATATGTCATGTTATATTTACGTCAGAGGAAGTTATGCTACATATATTAAGAACTCATTATTATTACAGAGTGAGCCTGGAAGACAGCCGCTGTGGCAATGAGGTCTGACCTCTCGCCTCCCCCCTGGGTGGTTCTAAATTGATCCCAGTGGGTTCATCCCTAATTTTACGTACGTTGGAAATATAGCGGACGTTGTTGGCAGCCTGCATTTGTTTCCCCCGCTGCTCAACACTCACCTCACCTCATCCATTGCTGCTCCACACTCACCTCACCTCATCCATTGCTCGGGCGGGGCCGTCTGTCGCACGGGTCGAGCAGCCGGCATAACCTTCACCCCGGCCTTATCTCACTCACTCACAATTGTGACTGCCTCAGGGTCTGTCTGGATACGTATATATGTACTTTCCAAAATAGCTTGTGATATTTTCGTTCAAATTGGTTTGTGGTTCTAATATTTTTTCGAGTTTTCCCAGTTTGCAGTTCTGTTTGCCATTCTTAAAAGTAACAAAAGTGTACTTGGGTAATATCCTTTTACTGGCTTTGAAATGGTAGCCCTTTAGATCAGACCAAAATTTACTTAATTTTTCTGTTTTAATTGTATTATATTTATCATCCCCTTGATTTTAGATAAAAAATTTTTTTTCTAAAACGTTTAGGAAAATACAGTACTCAGTTCATGAGAACTCAGACCATTCACTTGACCAAGGTTGCTGCATGTACGCGATATTTCATGTGGGCTATTGTACGTAGGGGTTTAGTTTACCTAATGAGAGCTTTGACTTAGATAATAGCCAGTGGGTTTTAAGAGCGCGATACGTTATTACTCACTTATATTAACTTATTTTACATAGAGAAGGATGCAAGATTCTTGTTTTTGTTAGATGCTGAGAAACACAGGAAAGACCGTTCTTCATGCAAGTTCAACAGTTACGAGTCACACTGCTGCACTGAACTCCGACAATATTGTTACATAATACACTACAAAAATTTGTAAAACGTAGATTACAACTGACCGGTCTCTTAAAGCATGCTGGATTGTGCCACAATCAAATGTACTGGTTTTAAATAATAAAATATTCTGTAAGAGCAAATTATTTTGGAATCAATTTTTAACAAAAGGAACGTATTGCATCGTGTTTACGCACTTTAAAATGTCTTTCCTGTTGAAAGTTTATATTCGTATTTTATTTCTTTCTAAATAAATGACGAAGTAGCGCCCCTTGTGGTGTGTTACTCGGACACGCCCCCCCCCCTTCCTTTGCCAGGCCCCCACCCTTCCTTTTTGGTACCCCACTGATTATCTTTAGAGCTATGACATAATTTTCTGGCCAATAGTGATTGACTAGTAGTTCCCTTGAATAGTGTTGCTATTTTCACACAGATAATCAAACTTACAACTGTAATCCTACATTCGTTTTGAACTACCATCATAGAATCTTGGTTCAAAGTATTATTCGTGCAACTGCTATTCAGAAGGTGTAAAAATTTTTTCGCGCCGTGAAGATGTAGTAGACACAGAAAGAACTTAGGCTACATGGATATTGCTGGAACGATAAATTTTACTAAGAAAGTTAGGTTTGCTACTCAATTCAGTAATTATTTCGAGAAAAGAAAGTACTGTACAAAAATACTCTAGAAATCGGTCGCGAAAGACATTCTTGCACAAACAATCTTAGGGAATTAGACTTTAAGAATATGCATAAACGACAACATTAATTGTTGAGCAACAAAAGTGGTATTGTATTGTCTTTCAAAGCATTTAGCGATGAATCTGCGTCGTTTTGTTGGGACTTCAGACCATGAATTCACGAATTACTTGGTAAAAGATAGTTAAACGTTTTATTTTCAGTAGCTGAAACAACTTTGTGAACCAAGCAAACGTTCCTTTTGTTATCATTTTTTGCAATTAGCCAGTTTTTATGAGGAACGTTACTACTCCATCTGAAATGGTCTTCTTTATTTCTTCCAAGTACGTATGGACTTACAGAACCAAGTATCTATATTTAAACTTAAATAATTCATGTAAGTAAATAAATAACTGAAAAAGACAAAACTTCAAAAGTGCAAGGCCGTGTTAGAAGACGTGTACTCAAATCATAAGGTTAGGTGCAGTCATTCACACTCACTGTTGGAACGAACGCCAGATAAGTGATGTGAACACGAGTGTTCTGATTGATAATAATGAATTTTTTTCTTGTAAAAGAGCGATAAGCAAAGGTCAAAGAGATATTGAACAGCGTCTTAATACTGACGTATTATTCAATAGCAGAACAGAGTATGCGCGATGCCAGTATGCGTATCATAGAAGGCTGGGAGCCATGCTGTTTTATCTAGGACGCTGGCAGAAAAAGTTACACCATGGCACACACAGAGACTATCAGTGTGCGATCAACTACACTGATCACTTGACCGTCATTTATACATGTTCATCTAACATAACATGTGATGATTTACACTGCATTCATGTGTAATATGCAACATTTAGAACACAGGTTCTATTCAGCCAGGTCGGCCCACAAGAAAGAATGACTTCGCCGAAGTAGTGAGTAATCTGCTACTCTCATTACACGGTTGTCATTCAGACAGATCTCTAAAATAAGCGCAGTTTTCACACTTCCTTATTTAATGGTGTAAAAGACTGTATCTAAAATGAACAACGTTCGCACAATGCCTTATTAAATGATGTAAAAGACTGCCTACACAGTCGTTGTTAATGAACGGTGTTTTCACACTGACGTATTAATGTTCATTGTTCTGTCGAGGAACTTTATTGGATAGTGGAATGCATAATACATTCTTACCACTTTTGAACGACTTCATGTAAATTTCACTAATTTAAACTGTCTTAGAGTTTTTGTGTGTCAGAACGACAAGCAGCTGCGCCATATAACGTCCAAGTTATTCATAATTCCCTATGCTTATAGAGGTTGTACAACACGTCTCGATAGAACTGTAGAGCTGTAAAACGAAACTCTGTATATTGTATTTCTCGCTGTCGTACTTGCTTTTCGGATCGTCTACCTTGAAAGTTTACAAACTAAGTTTTCTTCTTAATTAAGTTATCTTATAAAGTAAAAAACTTGCATTAGTTTTTAGGTACTTACGTAAGCATCATTCTGACGTGAACACCACTCAATATCTCTACTGGTTAGATAAGTATCATCGACTGATAGAAAACCAATTTAATGCCTTTTCGCCCCTTTAGGTGCCCAATTTCAAAAAGTCACCATTAATATTTGTTAAAGTGTCGAAGTGAATTAAAATCACAACGATAGCTCGTTCAGTCGAAGCAAAATTGACCATTCATTAAAAATCACATATAACCCCTGTGCAGTAATTTGATTTATAATTTTGAAAAATCTTAAAACCTTTTTGTGGCCACTTACCTAATCATCGCAACCTCACTTTTTAAACTGAGATTTCAAGGAAGTGTTTACACCATACGTGAAATGTCAGTTAAGGAAAGTTATGTTTGAGTGTGTCGGAAACAACTGCAGGTGTCAAAATAAGTTAATACTTATTCAGATTTGAACAGTAAAGTAAACGTAAACAATACGGAAACCGATGGAATATTGGAGAAATCACACTCATTTACCAATTCCAGTGGACGATTTTAGCACACAGCGAACATATTTGCATTTGTAAAATTTCAGTTTTAACACACAAACGCTGCTAATTTCTTAACACTCAAATTTGTTTATTAATACTGCAGCTACTGTCTTACTAATTTTTAACATTTCCCTTACTTTGCATTTACAACACAGTACAATTTGTTTCAACCAACTGCCGTAGTACTTCGTTTCTGGCCGAAATTAAGGGAATCATCAGTTTAAGCGCTTACACCGTACACGAAACTTAGCTTTCGTCACGAAACTTGAATTACAAACTCAGGTTTCCCTCGGCAACGAAACCTCACTTTCGCACCGTTTACACCGTACTCACACAGCAGCTTCCGATACCCAGATTTCCGAAAGGGCACTTTCGTGTGTTGGTGTAAAAAAAAACTGAAAATGTTACATGTTATCTGCTGTGAACGTCCACCATATGCTGAGCATATCATATGCAAGTTCACAGCATTGCCTATGCTCTAGGCTCTGCGTCTACGCTAATCTTCAAGTGTGTTTCGAACTTAAACGGTATATCCTAGACAGTTGCAACAAGAGGACCTTTTTTGTTGCACTGGTCTCGTTACTCAATGAACCAAATATTCGAAAATCCGGACAAAATGTTGTATGAAATTAGAAGGTAGCCACCCCTGACATTTTCATAAGGGTGGTAGGTATCAACCAACATTTGCTGTTGGTTTGCAGATCCCGCTAGCATTAATCAATGCTGCAAATATTATGTTCATTTGTCAATTAGTTTATGATATTTTGGGAAAGTACTGTTTTAAGATTAGATGTTCAGAGGCCCATCACTGCCTTAATAATGCGTTTAGATGAAAAGTGCAAAACATGTTTTCGTCATAGTTTTTCGTGAGGAATACGCATGAAGAGTTTGTCCCCTTAGTTAAGAAACATCCTGTATATGTGGCGAAATACACATCACTAACAAAATCAGAAAAAAATTCACTGAAATTCTTACAGTCAAAACAATACAGACAACAATAGCTGTTACTGCAGAAAAAATGCTTGACGATAAAAGTGTTCACTAAGGTTATATAATATTTTTTTTTTGCTTTAAATGTTTACTCAGCAAACTTGGGTTTAAACATAGTTCATTTGGTGCCTTTAATACAACCATGGTAAATTATTCCTCCAACGACATAGAGCATGTGACTTTAATAAAATCTTAAACCATTTAGCGGACAGAATTTTTCGTAAATATTCTGTCAAGAAGACGTGACAGCGTCGTAACTGACAACAAAGGCCACCGTGTAACTATTGCAACATGAATTAAAATATATTTTATTAGTTACATAATAAAAAAAATTGGACAGAAAAATATATTAAATCCAGCATAACTACCACTGACTACTGTGATCAGAAATACTCTTAACGCGAGTTTTCAATTCTAAGAGAAAAATGGATGTTGTATAAAACTAGATATGACAATGTAACGGTATCTTCACTTATTTATTTACACTAACCTATCATTAGTTTTATTTACACTCTGATAATAACCAGCTGGGATTTCTGTGGTACACCGACAGTTTCTGCTTGACTTCCGTATATTTCGTAAACATTGCACGAACAGTGTTTTTTTCGTTTTCTCTCCCCGAGCTCTTACAAATCCTTTACTCCACTTCGGTATTCTTATGTAAAGGTACTTATTCGTCAATAAATGTCCGGTTTGTTTAATAAACAACACTGTTTGTGTTTATTACCAGAGTTCAGTGCGTCTTACCCATGCTCTTTGCGTGCGGATTCTGAAACAAATTCTTTATTAAAAGCAAGCTCCGTGAAATAGCGTGGGTGGAAAGGGAGGGAGAAGTGCCGGCCGGACCTTTAAATTCATCTTGGCAACAGTATGAAAGCAAGCAGGCTGGAATAATAGCCTTAAGCCCGTTTGCAACGATGTAATGGCTTGTACAAGATCTGTTAGAATCTTGCACGAGACTTGAAAATATAAATTCCTTGGAAGATTGTATGGATAGTTCTATGGAATATCCTTCTGCACGATACTTGCTGCCACAAAAGTAAACACAAGACGAGTGTTCAGTAATTTTTTTTTAATGAATGCATTATGGTCATCTTTCTGGTTTATAGTAGGCCTATTATTGAAGTCGTTAGATTTAAACGTTATACAGACTTATATTTTGTGAAAATGGCAGGTGGAAGCATCTGTGTACTGTAGCAGATTTCTTCGGCAACGAAATAAAATTGATTTAAAAGTGTGAAAACGCCTACACGTCAAGCCATGTACGATTCAGGGTACACAGCAAAAAAAAGTTATGTTTTATGTCCAGTGGATGCAAATATGAAGTATAAATCTTATACAGTTGAGGTATGAAAACTGTTCAATTGTTTCAGTACATGTATGAGTGTATAACGTCGTAAGCCTACACTGTCAATGTCAAATTATTTGACTAGTGTATCATTGCCTAACCTGCGGGACCTGTATGTTGTACGCTCGTTTATTGTTCTGCGTAGGTTTTCGTAGGGATTTAAATGTTGCCACAGTAAAAATATAAAGACTTATATTTAACAGTATTTTGCATAACTATAATAGCCACGAATACTGCGCTGTTCTTGAGAATTCTTACATTGAGACATTCATTTGAGGGAAAAATGTTTAGTACACTTTAAACGTTTTATGTGGAAAACCTTATTGTACTATAATCTTAAGATAGGCCTATATGCAAGTAGACTGTAGGCCTATTGATTGATATGTGATTATAGAATGTACAAACAGTTCGGAGTATCACTGTTTGTATAAATTTTTTGAGTTTTTCCTGTTTTTTTTTTTTTTTTTTAGGGTTTTATGTGTTTTTAAGTTAAATTTCAAATAGCTTCTACTGAAAAGAAATAATGAAACGGTCTTAGCTCTTAATATACTGTACATAAATTTTTTTAAAATATAAGTAATAATAGAGAAACATTAAGGTCTCAGTGCATGGTTTCACAACAACACTACAGCATAAATGTTTGTGGTAGTTATGATTAGGCCTACCTCTGTAATGTTTATGTGATAGTTTCATTCGAAAAGCATTTACATTCCCATACAGCTCTACGTGCGTACAACGTACAGGCCCTGTAAGCAAGCTAGGTTGTTGTTAAGTACTAATTATATTATTTGGTGATTAAGTAGTTTGACATTGTACACGTACACAGTTACTGAAAGAATGGGACAGTGTTCATACCTCGACTGTATAGGCAAGTTTTATCTTATATTCATCTACGGTACACAACATATTTTTGAGGCTTTATATAATTGAGTATGTTGGCCAGAGTCGAAGGCATATTTCCACTTGAAAACCAAATTTCTATCAATACTAAAGAAATCTAACACAGTGTACAGTTTATAAAGCTTTTACCTGTCATTTTGATAAAATATGTCTCTCCATGCTATATTAATCAAACCATTTCAGAAATCATGAGGTAAATATGAAAAAAAACTAGAATAAAATAATACTAGTTAAAATTAACTACCATTCCTGTAACGTTTCCCATAAAATACCATCTTCAGCGACATATACTTTAATGGGTAGTTTACTTTCAGACAACAACTTATCGTGTAGGATGAAGTTACACTACGAACATTGTACCTATCAGTGTGAAAATAAAATCTGAACCATAGCCTGCTGTAAATTTTTGAATACGTCTGATATCCAGTAACTAGCACAAGGTAAATTTGTGGGTGGAAGTAATACGTTGCAAGGTGACTGATAGGGAGACAGTGGTGAATAGAGAGGTATACAGATGAGATGGGCAGGAGGTAGAGGAAACCGCAGAATATAAGTATTTTACCGGTTGTGATGTAGGCTGATCTAAGGGGGACAAAGCAAATTGACAGAGTGATTAAGAAGGGAAGGACTTTAGAACTGCTGGGAAGGATGTTAAAGGGAGTTATTGTTGAGTCAAGGGAAAGACATAATGCACGATGGTTAGTCCAGTATTGTAAAATGCTTTAGGTCTAGCATGATGAAAAATTAATTAGGATGGAAACAGTTGAGGGACAGGAGGAGAATGGAAAGGCTGGTCAGGTTGTATAAGTTGATGAACCGGGAGGAGGAATAGGGCGGTTAGTCTGCAAGCTAAGGGAAGTTTAAAGGGAAAGGGAAATAACAGTGAGAAGATTCAGAGGGTGTGGAGGAGAACAGAGAGGGGTAGACAGTCAACGCTGGTAAAGATGGTGAGGGAGTGGAATGCACTGCGGGAGGAGTTGGTGACTGTGAGGGGGGTTGGGAAGGTTTAGGAAGAGACTGGAGGATTGGCAGCGTGATATGGGGATAAATCTGATCACCACCGGGCATTAGCCTAATAGCTAGTGTAAAACTTGTTGTTAATAGTATTGCATTTGTGGACTGAATAAAGCAAAATGAAAATTAATTTAAGAAAGACAAAGACTGCTAGGTTTACGTAGAACAGGGTTCGGAGTACTGATGTACAGATGGGAAGGACGGTATATATATGAAGCTTTAGAATAAAAATACCTAGGCATAATGTTAAAGTGATGTAGGGTAAATAAGGCAGTTAGAGAATGGTGTCTAAAAGGAGAAGTACTCTAGGAATGCTGGGAAGGCAGTGAAAAAAATATATGTGTTATAATATTACGACTAATATTCGAGTATGGAGCTGCAGAGTGGTACTTGTACATGGAACTGGAGATGGTACAAACATGAACAACAAAGTGGGAGAAAGATGAAAGGCAAGGGCAGGCAGGCGAGGACACAGGGAACTTTCGGCATAAGTCATGTTGAAGGAACTGGGGTGAAACTCATTAAGGGCGTTCACATGGCAAAAATTAAAAAATTTATATTTTGTGGCATAGTGTTATTAGTGTTATACACGTTACTGGAGACAACATTTTCCACTTCTAGAAATATTTTACCTCGCATAGTTTTCCCATAGCGACATGTCAAAGTCAGAATTTGCAAGTTACAGGAACATAGGTTTAACAAAAACCAAGTGACTTACTCGAAAGAAATAATTTATGTTTAAATTAGATATAATGCGCAATATGTTAAAAGATTTAAAACCACACAACAAAGTCATTTTGTCTTTTTTTTTTAATTGCCATAAATGAGGTAAATTTTCGTCATTTTCTGATTTTTTTAAAGGAACAAAGAAATGTTATTCGGTGTTTTTATATCTTTTAGCGTAGTGCCCATTATATCTCATTTCAGTGTAAATTATTTCATTCGAGTAAGTCACTTGGTTTTTGTTAAACCTGTGTTCCTGTAACTTACAAATTCTGACTTTGACATGCCGCTATGGGAAAACTATGCGAGCTAAAAAATTTGTACAAACAAATTTGCCACGTGAACACCCTTAAAGGAAAGAAGAAGTTTGTGATAGCTGGTCAGGATGTACAAGGTGGTGAACGGAGAGGGAGGTTGAGGTACGTCAGGCTGCCTATTAGCTAAGGCAGATTATATGGGAGGGAATAATAATGAGAAGATGAGGTGCAGAACAGAGTACGGTAAGCAGTCTATACTTAGGTCAGTGAGGAAGTGTAAATTGCTTTTGAAAGAGATGAGGATGAGAAGGGTTGGAAATTTTAGGAGGGGTTTGTTAGGTAAATAAAGAATATGTTATAGTTTGCCACTTGGGGGTTACTCAATTGCAAGTTTAAAATATTTAATTGGTAACTGTGACATGATAACATGGTCATCGCCATGGCGAGGAAAGTTCCGTTATTGAAAGTATATGCCAACACTTTCCCTAGACTCTGCAATTTGGCCAACTTGTCGAGATGCACTACCAATTAGTACTACTCCCGACTCGACTATAAATAATTTCCAAGCTAAGGCCATTTAGGTTAAGTACCAATCATTTATTAACAATACAATGGACATTCTTTATTTGCAGTGTCCACGACGTCTTTGTATTGCTTTCTTTCGGAAAGTGATTGAATTCACGATTTTTAAATTCGTTATACTGATTACAGTAGGCACAAAATACACCTCTCTCAGGGAAACGAGTTTTATATTTCAACCCTCACAGTCGTCCCAGGACATATTCTCAAATTGCTTCTCGTATATCTGTTAAAGATGATAGTTACACTTTTTGTGTTCAATAAACGCGGAACTTTTTAATGTATTTTCGCACAATGTTATAACTGCTTCTACCGTCAACACATTTGTTAATATTTTCAAAACATTGCCTGAACTAGCGGTGCGAACACAACACTCGCCTCTGATCGGCTAATATTTTCATCTTGCAGCAAGCCCTCCACAGAAAATTGCACCTGGTCAATTTACAATACGTCCATGAAAATGGTCACGACTCTGCTAAACCTTCCACAGAATCATCCCACGCGGGCAGCCAGGCGAAATTCCATGGAATAATCCAAGGAAAACTCCATCGTGGCAAAGGGCCTTTAGAGGAGGGGGAGGATAAGCTATTGACAACAAGCTCGTCCCTTGCCCCCTCCATTCGTGCCAAGCGACAGTAGTGTAGTCTGCTGGAAACATGCTGAACTTTTAGAGACTCTGCACTGGATAGTTTCTAAGATTGCCAACAGGGGCAGGCCAGTGGAAATGTTTCTATGATGAGCCCCCCACCTGATTGCCCTTAATACACTTCCTTTTAAAATTAATTTTATGTCTGTCTACACAGTCGTCATTCAGACAGATATCTCAAAATAATAGCGTTTAAGTATTGCTTTATTAAATACAATTGAAAATTATCACACAGTTGTAATTTCGATAGGTATCTAAAATAAATGAATGATTTTATGAACTTCTTAATACATGTATCAGAAGAATTCTAAAATAAATTGCGTTTATGCACTGCTTTATTAAATGAAGTAAAAGTTTGTCCTCACAGTAGTTTTTTAGACAGATATCTGAAATAAACAGCGTTTATAGTCTACTTTATTAAATTAATGTAAGATTATCCACGCAGTCATTATTTTAATGTTATATAACAAAATTACGTTTATATAATGCTTTATTAAATGAAGTATAGGGCTGTTCACATAGACGTCATTCAGACACGTATCCAAAATAAATGACGTTTATACACTCGTGTTAAATTAAGAATAAGACAGTTCACACAGTCGTCCCTTGGACAGGTATATAAAATAAATGGCGTTTTATACTCTGTCTTATCAAATAAAGTTAAGTTTTTCCCAACAGTCGTCATTCAGACATGTATCTATGTTAAACAATTATTAAATAATTAAAATATATTTTTTGACTGTCCACACAGTCGACATTGAGAGAAGTACATAAAATAAATTGATTTTATTCACTGCTTTAATAAATGATATAAGACATTAAAAATTGTCGTCATTTAGCCAGGTATGTAAAATGAATGGCTTATACATACACTACTTTATGAAATGAAGTATATGATGGTTCACACAGTCATCATTGACGGTTATCTAAAATAAATTACATTTATAAACTGATTTATTGTTTAAAGTACAAGACTGTCGACATATTCGATATTGAGACAAATGTCTAAAAAAAAAGGCATTAAATAACTGATTTATAAAATTAAGTACATGACGGTCTACACTATCATCATAAAGGCAGGTATCAAAAATAAATACTTCTATATACATTTTCTTTTTAAAAAGGAGTTTAAAGACATAATTTGGACAGGTATCTAAAATAAATAAATGACTTTTAAATGCTGCTTAATTAAATGAAGTTTAATACTGTCAGAACAGCCGTCTTAAGAACATGTTTCTAAATAAATGGCGTTAATAAAATTGCTCTATTAAAAAAAAATGTAGATTGGCCATAAATTTACATTCCGACAGGTATTAAAAATATGAAGGTTTTATACACTGCTTGGTTATGTCAAATATAAGATTGTCCGTGTCCACCTATCGTTATTTATGTCTGCGATATGTAGGCTTACATGTTTGCAACGTGAACCGACTTTACACTCCCGTATGAAATGATGTCACAGTTTGATCAAACTATCGTTATTTACGTTTGCTATATGCAGGCCTACATGTTTGCAACGTGAACCGACTTTACACTCCTGTATGAAATGATGTCACAGTTTGATCAAACTATCGTTATTTACGTCTGCTATATGTAGGCCTACATGTATGTAACGTGAACCGACTTTAAACTCCCGTATGAAATGATGTCACATTTTGTGCAAACTATCGTTATATACGTCTGCTATAAGTAGGTCTACATGTTTGCAACGTGAATCGACTTTACACTCCTGTATGAAACGATGTCACAGTTTGTTCAAACTATCGTTATTTACGTCAGCTATATGTAGGTCTACATGTTTGCAACGTGTACCGACTTTACACTCCCGTATGAAATGATGTCGCAGTTTGTTCAAACTATCGTTATTTACATCTGCTATATGTAGGCCTACATATTTACAATGATAACGGACTTTACACTCCAGTATGAATTGATGTCACAGTTTGTTCAAACTATCGTTATTTACGTTTGCTATATGCAGGCCTACAGGTTTGTAACGTGAACCGACTTTACACTCCTGTATGAAATGATGTCACAGTTTGTTTCAAACTATCGTTATTTACGTTTGCTATATGCAGGCCTACATGTTTGCAACTTGAACCGACTTTACACTCCTGTATGAAATGATGTCACAGTTTTGTTCAAACTATCGTTATTTACGTCTGCTATATGCAGGCCTACATTGTTGCAACGTGTACCGACTTTACACTCCCGTATGAAATGATGTCACAGTTTGTTCAAACTATCGTTATTTACGTTTGCTATATGCAGGCCTACATGTTTGTAACGCGAACCGTTTTTACACTACCGTATGAAATGATTTGACAGATTGTTCAAACTATCGTTATTTACATCTGTTATACGTAGGCCTCCATGTTTGTAATGTGAACCGACTTTACACTACTGTATGAAATGATGTCACAGTTTGTTCAAACTATCGTTATTTACGTCTGCTATATGTATGCCTGCATGTTTGCAATGATAACCGACTTTACACTCCAGTATGAAATGATGTCACAGTTTGTTCAAAATATCGTTATTTACGTTTGCTATATGCAGGCCTACAGGTTTGTAACGTGAACCGGCTTTACACTCCTGTATGAAATGATGTCACAGTTTGTTTCAAACTATCGTTATTTACGTTTGCTATATGCAGGCCTAAATGTTTGCAACTTGAACCGACTTTACACTCCTGTATGAAATGATGTCACAGTTTTGTTCAAACTATCGTTATTTACGTCTGTTATATGCAGGCCTACATTGTTGCAACGTGTACCGACTTTACACTCCCGTATGAAATGATGTCACAGTTTGTTCAAACTATCGTTATTTACGTTTGCTATATGCAGGCCTACATGTTTGTAACGCGAACCGTTTTTACACTACCGTATGAAATGATGTCACAGTTTGTTCAAACTATCGTTATTTACGTCTGTTATATGTAGGCCTCCATGTTTGTAATGTGAACCGACTTTATACTACTGTATGAAATGATGTCACAGCTTGTTCAAACTATCGTTATTTACATCTGCTATGTTTGAAACGTGAACCGACTTTACACTCCCGTATGAAATTATGTCACAGTTTGTACAAACTATCGTTATATACGTCTGTTACATGTAGGCCTCCATGTTTGTAATGTGAACCGACTTCTACACTACTGTATGAAATGATGTCACAGTTTGTTCAAACTATCGTTATTTACGTCTGCTATATGCAGGCCTACATTGCTGCAACGTGTACCGACTTTGCACTCCCGTATGAAATGATGTCACAGTTTGTTCAAACTATCGTTATTTACGTTTGCTATATGCAGGCCTACATGTTTGTAACGCGAACCTTTTTTACACTCCCGTATGAAATGATGTCACAGTTTGTTCAAACTATCGTTATTTACTTCTGTTATACGTAGGCCTCCATGTTTGTAATGTGAACCGAATTTACACAACTGTATGAAATGATGTAACAGTTTGTTCAAACCATCGTTATTTATGTCTGCTATATGTAGGCCTACATGTTTGCAATGATAACCGACTTGACACGCCCATATGAAA
>PNEQ01078406.1:0-11705 GCA_003012365.1 Medauroidea extradentata | reverse complement strand
GTAATTTTGTATTGGAACACATTTTTTTACAACAATAAAATTTTATTTTTCAATATTATACATGTAGATGCACATTGCAACGTTTCTCAAATTTTGTAGGGCACGAAATATAGTTTTTGTTCGAATGTGTTCACTAAAACAATAATACTCAATATATTTCTTCAGACTACTTTTATAAACAGTTCCACACATGCCATTATAATTATGGACATGGAACATGTATATATAGTATTAGCTTACCTTATTAACATTATTTTATGTAAATAATTGCAAAAAATGTTAAAACGCGAGATTTAAACAAGACAAATCGTCCACCAAATTACTACTAGCGCTCGGCGACATGAAGGGACCACTTTCTCTTGCTGGAGAGCATAGGCAGTGTCAAGACCTCTACCTCTTAGACCGTGATATAGACATTCGGAAGAAAATCAGAGGTGCAAACATACAAAATGTAAAAGTTTTCTTGTTTTCGCAGTAAAAATGGAAATTAATTGTAAAACAGAATAGCCAACTCCTCTTTACTGTCGAAGCAAAACATCTGACGTTACTTCCTTTGACGAAAAGTTTTGCGTGGAAGGAAACTATAACATCTGAAGTGTAACTGCCCCTTCGGTCATTACTCGTGATTACAAGCACTGCGCTGGACAGTGCAGACACCGGAGTATGTCGTCGCTAGGCCAGTGATGGTAGAGGGCCTGAATGTGAGTATGTCGGGTGCCACAATTAACAAGATCATACTACATTATGGTGCGCGTCTCATCCATTTATTGACATGCTACTGTCCCACACACTATACAACAAGGGTGACGTCGCTGTGGGGCCCTCTCGCGTGCTCGCCAGCAGCCCATACATATGTCTCCAGTCTACATGCGGCTCTAGTACGCTTGCTCTCATAACTGCGCGCCTACGTCTATACACGCGGACATCTTACCACACTTGCCATGCTAGCACTAAAGACACGTCTGACTGCTCGGACTGCTAACTAGCAACTGACATAACAGCACGCCTTACTGCGCGGGCATATAACTGAACACTCCTAACAACACGTCATGCTCCGCGGTTGTCTTTCTAGCTACTGCTTCGCGCTCTCAGTGCGGCGGGGGCGGGCCGACTAGCACGCGGCTGACGCCTGAGTTGTCGCCTGATGACAACTTGCAAATTGGGAGCGGTGGGCTACTGGGTGTAGCGAACTAAACTACACACTGGGTGTACACAAATACTTACAGTCCCTTACAATCACCCTCCTTTTTGAAGAGTGGACCCCACAGCGACACTCAACGTAAAGACACAGATACACAACCCAGATACATGTAAAAATACAAGTGAAACAAGGCTATGGTTGTGCTGCTGAACTTGGCTCACTGGCACAAGCCACACAACTTTTACCTCAGAGGCTGTTGCGCCTTTCAAGTCTGTAGAACTGTTTTTCATGAATTTAACCAAGTAGCATTTCTTAAACACAATCACTAGAACAACTATAGTAATACCAAGAATACACACTAAACAAAAATTAAGAACACTAAGAACATCAGCTACACTGGTTTCAGGCTCATTTACAATGTGCATGATCTGACTATATCCCATACAGCACGATAACGTCGCAGCAACGTCGCACACCAAAAAGTGTAACGTCCCGAAACGTTGCAAAACGTCACAGTGACATCCCAGCAACGTTGCAGGGACGTGTATTTGTCCGCTTTTTGTGACGTCGCATGACAACCTCGCTGCGACGTTGCTGGGATGTCACTGCGACGTTTCTGGGACGTCACACTTTTTGGTGTGCAACGTTGCTGCGACGTTAATGGGATGTTACCATGCTGTAAGGGAATTCACTTCAAAGAGCTTGTCATTAACATTTTACTTTAAAAATACCTCATTGTAACAGACACTTTGTGTACCGTAAATAATCACTGAGGGAATTAATTATGTTGTACTGCATTGTGATATGTTTAATATACCTTTGAACATGACACGAATGTAGACCTTAGACATAACCTCAAAGTGATTCACAGGTGCACATCTTTGTTATCATTAATTTTGAACATATTTTGATATAGTCCGCAAAATTCTCTTCATCTACGGGCTGGAATACAAGAAAGAAAATTAAATTAATGTGCCTAACTGAAATTATAACCTATGGATATATATACTTCACAAATATATAAAACAATAGACAAATTAATTCATGTCATGAAGATTTTATATTTTAAATAAATACTTACTACAGCTACACAAATCCTATAAACCGACTGAATTCATAGGCTTCACAACACTACACAATTTCAAATGTATTTACTTGTTTCCCCATGTTCGCGAACAAAGACAACCACCACCATGAGTATTTTACTTAACAATCATTCACACGATTGAAATATTTTTGAGACTGTAGAAATTTGTTCAGTTACAGTAATTATTAAGAATAAATTTTACGAATAATTATGAGAATATTCGAAGGAAAGAAATAATAATAACATTGTATAAACTCTCATATGACTAAAAAGTAACACAAAGGTTTCTCTGCGACGTCGCATGCCCGTCACAAAGGCCAGGGTCAGAACCTGGTTGCATGGCAACGTCACTGGGACGTTACAGTATGACTTCTGTGGAGTGTAACCGAAATGCGACATTGCGACGTCGTTGCGACGTTTCTGTGACCAAGTGTGCTGTATGGGATGGTACACTGTATTCATTTCTCTGTAAATACTCGTCAATTTCAAACAACATAGCTTTATCTATAGTTAAATTTACTGGCAATCAACCAAATACATTTCTGGATTGACATTAAACTGAAATTCTGGTAGATGTAAAATAGGATAAGTGACATTCAAATACATTACATCATTGACTGTAGCAAGAGCTTTAAAACGATTAGATATCAAGTCACAGTGAGAAGAATTTTCAATCATTCCAGTGCCAATTATTGTTTTCGTTATGGGAGGCAATTTCAACTTCGTACTTCTGCACACAAAGGTAATATCTAGGGGATCAGTTACTGCAAACAACCAAGTAAAAGGGTTTTGTCAATTTCACAATGTTTGAAGAACACAAATTGCTCATATTAATACCTAAAAACAAACAGGTTTCACGAGATGGCTCACATCAATCATGTAGCACGAATTCAGTTTTGCATACAGTAATATCACGTGTTATTGTGTTCTACAACTAGTACTATCATGTGAATAGGCAATGCGACACTATCGCTTATCATTTTCAAAATATCCTGAAACATAACAGGCTTGATGAGCACACTACTCAGATTATGGTTAATACTACTTTGAATAGCTTGACGTATATTACTAGATTCAAAACGAGCATTGGTAAGTGCACGTAAAAGCAAATCTATTTTAGAATGCATGACAAATGCATTTTGTAACATCTTCTCTACATCATGGCTGACATTTTTGTACCAACTTTCGTAGTGACTATCATAATCAGTAGCAATTTTGCGAACTAACTTAGTGTTATCTACAATGCGGTTTTCCAAGTTTCTCAAAAGAATTACATTATTTGCTACATCAGAAGCTATACTTCTAGAACTCAAATCAACATTTTCAAGACGCTTATTTAACTGTTCCATATCATCAGAAGTTGCTGTACCAAACACGGCTTTAATTACTTTACCACCTATATCAAACAAACCTAGTTTCTTTCTTATTTCAACATTACGGTCTTGAAGCAAGTACGTGAAACTATCGACTTCTGTTTTGAAATTATCATATGCACTACGCAACTGAGATAATACAAGATTAAAATTATTATCATAACCACTAGAATCTGTACTATCATGAGACTAATTTTGATGCGTACTGTATACTAGATCTAACATATAGTAAACTACATTCTTGACACAAGGCAGAAATATTAAAATTCATTACAACTAAGTACTCACTGTCTGACACAATAACATCACTCTGATGTTCAAACACTATACCTACATTGGACTGTCGCACTTGAATTTCAGATGCTAGAACAAAACAAAAAATATTACACAACACTATACACTTGTTAAACATTTTCAAGGACGTCTTCGTAAGTTGTAGGGCATGGGGGGTCTGACAGGTGACGATGGTGGTTCAGGGGAGGGAATCTTCGTTACTGCTTGGCATCGGTGTGTTTTACCGACAGGATCTGCGGCTGACTGAGTCGCAGGAGGTCGTAGCTTCTTCTTGACTGCAGGAGGAACTGGAGGTTGCTTCTGTGGTCTTCCTCTCGGACGGTCGTGGTCATCGGGTCCAGAAGGCGGCTTGGCGATACCGGTGTACGGCTTGACTCGGTTCACATGAACAATGATGGAGCGGAAAGGCAACTGAAGCTTGAGGGTAACTGCAGAGGACACCTCAATAACTGGATATGGCCCTTTCCACACTTGCTGGAATTTCTTGACTTTATTCTTCTTTAACACTGGATTGCTCAGGTACACAAGGGTACAATCTTGTACTGTCTCTTCACGGCCTTCTTGTTGTACTGCGAAGCTTGCTGTAGGAACGCAGCGTGGTTGTGTTGCTTCACTGACTTCCACACATCACACAGTTTTCTTGCTAGCTCGGCAACATGGCTGTTGCCAACTGAAGGAGGTACAGTTAGGTGCTCATACGGGGTAGACATCTTCATGCCATCCACAATCTCATAAGGACTTAACCGGGTACTGTTATGCACTTGACTGTTGTATGCAGCACACACATAAGTTAAATACACATCCCAATCATCGTGACGATTACTGACATAATAACTAATCATATTAGCGATTGTCCTGTGTACATGCTCTGTTCTTCCATTACCTTGTGGATGTTCTGGGGCAGTTCTCAGTTTTTTTTTTACTCGTAACAACTGCCATAACTGAGTCATGAGTTCTGTTAAGAAGTTGGTTCCCTGGTCTGTAATGATGGAATCTGGGACACCAAATTTCAATATCCATTCGAACACGAAAGTTCTGGCTACTGTTTCAGCTGTTTCGTCGGGAAGAGACTTCATTACTAGGTATCTCGAGAAATGATCAATGATGGTCAAGATGTAGCGATTTCCACTTGCAGTTCTAGGCATAGGACCTACAATATCTAGGCCTAACCTCTGAAAAGGTCGCTCAGTTTCAGGTAGTTCAACTAGATTAGCTCGAGTTTTTCCATGGGTAGTACGGCGATTACATGCTATACAGGATGTTACATAATTGTCTACCATTTGTTTTCGATATTTCCACTAGTATCTTTCAGCAACTTTACGGTTTGTAGCTTTCATACCTCGGTGACCGGCATATACAGAATCATGATATTCTTTCAAGATCTTATCTTGTTGAGACTTCGGGACACTAACCTTAAACCTAAACGAGTTTCTTTAAACAAAATACCATTCTGTTCTACAAATTTTTGCTGCTGTCTGAATGCTTGGCACTCCTCATTGGCTTGTTGTTCTGCACCCATAGTTTCTTCAGCACCAACTTCTACACTGCGCACTAGCCTACTCATACAATCTGCATTACCATGCTTTCTGCCTGGGCGATGCTGAATCTTGTAAACATACTCGCTTAACTGTAAAGACCATCTCATTAATCTACCACTAGGGTCCTTTAAACCTAACATCCACTTAGGAGCGGCATGGTCAGTTACAATGGTGAACTCATTCCATACCAAATAACAACGAAAATTTTAACACTCCATACAACTGCTAAGAGTTCTTTCTCTGTAACTGAATAATTAATTTCAGCTTTATTTAACTGTCTTGAAGCATATGCATCAGGATGTTCTTCACCATCAATAATCTGTGACAAAACACTGCCAATAGCAAACTGGCTCGCATCTGTAGCCAATATGAAAGGCTTACTAAAATCTGGATAAGCAAGAACGGGAGATGATACTAACATCTTCTTAAGGGCGAGAAATGACTACTCACACTCAAGAGTCCATACAAACTTAATTCCCTTTCTAAGTAAACTAGTCAGAGGTCTAGCTGTAATAGCATAGTTCTTAATAAAACGACGGTAGTAGTTACATGAACAAAGCAAACTCTGAAGTTCCTTTACATTCGAGGGACTAGGATAACACTAAACTGCTTCAACAAGTTTCGGGTCAGGCTTCACTCCTGAAGAACTTATTACATGTCCTAAGTAGTGGACTTCACTTACTGCAAAATTACATTTCTCTAATGACAATGACAAATTAGCTTTGTCCAACCTGTCAAAAACTGACTTCAAACGCTCTGTGTGCTGCTTCATGTCTTTACTAAAATTATTACATCGTCGATGTACACCATACATTGGGAAGGTGTTAAGCCTCTCAGAACACTGTCCATAAGCTTCTGGAAAGTTGCAGGACCGTTTATCAAACCATAAAGCAAACGTACGTACTTGTAAATGCCTGTAATAGTGATGAAAGATGTTTTAGCTTGATCGTCTGGATGTACCCCTATCTGATGGTAACCAACTGTAAGATCAACAACTGAAAAAAGCTTGCACTGGTCCAAATTATCTAGAGATTATACTATGTTTGGCAGGGGGTAGATATCAGGAATAGAGATTAGATTCAGAGAGCGGTAATCCACACAAAATCGAAATTTGGGTTCTCCAGTTTCCGATTTCTTCTTAACAATTACAATAGGAAAAGACCAAGGGGGGTCGCTTGGCTCTCTTGGCAAAATGAATCCTGACTTCAGCTGTTCTTCTACCATGTCATTCACTAACTGTTGTCGGTGAAAGGGTACTCGATACGGTTTCATAGAAATAGGCTTGTGGCTTCCTGTATATATACGATGCTGTACCAAAGGCGTTACTGGTAAATTCTTTCTGTCCCTAAAAATATGTTGGTACTCTTGCAACACGGACTCTAGTAACTGTTTATCTTCACCTGACAAATGACTTAACTAACTGGAAAAATCTATCTCTGATTCATGTGCACTTTCTCGACCACATAACCTCATGTTTTGCAAGCATTCTGACAGCTTCATGTTTTCTCCGACGACTGACTCGTCTGCTTCATGTGAACAAGAACAGGAACAAGAACAAGTACAAGTACAAGTAAGTACGTCTCCTTTATCCAGCAGCTCTAACACTGCTACCTGGGTACCTCGAGGAATTTCAACTTCAATACGACTCATGTTTACCATGTTTACTAGTGCTTCTTCTTTTCCTTCACAAGACATAACTATAGTAATACTCCTGGCTAAATAGCAATGCTTATTATTCAAAAATCGCAGTCACGAACTGGTTCTACTAACACAGTACAGTTATCTTTCTCAAGAAAATTTGGGAGAGGAACCATAATACGGACTAGTTTTCCTGTACCTGGCGGTATTTTCTTGGCAGCTAATAAATGTATTGGGAACTGAGCAACTTCCTGTGGACGTGCTGGTTTGATGAATCCCAAATGACAATCCTTTGCTCGTACTGTCTGCCCATCAGAGCTCTGACCTAGGGAGTATATTGTGTTTCCCAAACACAGACTCTGTTTTACTACATCTATAATTGCACTGTCGTGTTTCAGAAAATCCAATCCAATTATGTCATCATAACGTTTACAGTTACTCTGGACAACCTGTACACACATGTCTAACTGTACAGTAACAGTCGTTACTCCCAAGTTCTGTAACTTACGGCCTGAAAGACCTGTAATACTAAAGGTGGGCTTCCTGAGACTCTCCAAGACTGAGTCTCCAACAACATGATGCCACATAAGTGATACTTGAGCACCAGTATCTATTAACAACTTGAGTGGTCTACCTCTGTAATGCACAACTATTGTTAACTCATTTAAGTCATTGTCAGACACTGTGGCAGGTATTCACCTTACTGAGGACTGTGACTCGTGGCTAGTCCAGCCCTTTTAGTGTTTAACTTACCTTCTTCCTTAGCAGGAGGACCTGACTTCTTGTACCTCTAATCTCTGTTAGGACACTCACGTACCATGTGTCCTGACTTTCCACAACCAAAACATGCTTTTGCCCTCTTGCGGCAATCCTTAATCTTGTGACCTACCTTGCTGCAGAAATGACATGCTTCTCTTACTTCCTTCGCTGCAAATACTGACTTACCAGCACCATTGTTTACCAGTTCTTTACCAGGATGTGTGTCTGCCTCGACAACATTTATTGCAGACTCAAGGGCCTCTTTAAATGTTTGAGGGCGAGAAATATGTGAAAACTTGCCTACTTCGCCCCTTAAACCATTAAAGAAAGCATCAAGGACTCGTTGATTAACCTCATGCTTAATAGCTTCATTTCGTTCACTATTAGGACCTAACTCGTATGTGTTGGCATTAATTTTACGTATCCGGTCAGCAAACTGTTCAACAGATATATGATCAAAAATTTTCAAACGACTCAACTGTTCTCGGTAAAAACGAGTCGTGTATTACCAGCCAAAACGTTCTATGAGATGTTTCTTAAGTTGCTCATAACTGTTAGCTTCCTAGCAAGCACTATCAGCAAGGACAAAATCTCAAGCTTCACCAGAGAGTCTAAGTTTAACAAATGCTAACAATTCATTTTCTGACCAATTGCAAACATTGGCAGCTTGTTCAATTTTAATGTAAAATACCTTTACCTTATCTTCCGATTTTCCACTAAATACTGGGATCGTTGGCAACAAAGTGAAATTTCTTACAGGTGTTAGACCAGCATTAAACACATCAGAATTATTTACATTAAGAGGAGTTTCACGTCTCTTCAGTTCGGAATTTTCGCGCTCTACGCTTTCTAGTCGGGACGCTAGGTGATTCAGGGCTTCTTGCAGGTCAAGCTCACGACCTTCCAGATTTACAGTTGACGCCATGGTGACTAATGTGACAAGAATAACAGGAAAGAGCATCTCACCTCACTCCAGCGATGTCGTTGTCCAGGCTGCATTATAACTCCAGGTAGACATGAGGATCGCGGACGAACTATACATGTTGACGCGCGGCACGGAGGATCGCGTTATCTTCATTCCAGGTACTTCAGACAGTGGACGACGGGAGGAGTCCAACACAGCAGTAACATGAACGCGGACGAGAGATAGCCAAGTACGGAAGGACGACAAACACGGTCGAGAGGAGAGAAGAAGGACGAGAGGACAGGCAACACGCGGCTTCTTGCTGACAGCGCGGTCGACAGGCGAGGCATGACGTGTGGGCAGGGGGGAGGAAGTGGCGACCGGCACTGCGGCGGAGTGCGGCATCTGCTGACTTGCAGGTCCGGTTGCACGACTGTCTTGCGCGCCCAAGATGTGTCGCGGCTGCACGATGTGTTCACGGGTAACAACGTGTGTTCACGAGTGAGTATTGCGGCATCAGTCCAGAACACTAACACGAACACGGAAGTGTTGACGACGATCATCCAGCACGGCTGGGCACGACATGACATAACACAACAGTACAGTCACACGATTCCGACAGACTGTAATTTCCGGCATACCGACAAACGACAAAAAACCAGTGTCATCCCACTTCTGACACCATGCTTGTAACTGCCCCTTCGGGCGTTACACGGGATTACGAGCACTGTGCTGGAAAGTGCAGACACCAGAGTATGTCGTCGCTAGGCCTGAATGTGGGTATGTCGGGTGCCACAATTAATAAGATCATACTACGTTATGGTGCGCTTCTCACCCATTTATTGACATGCTGCTGTCCCACACACTATACAACAAGGGTGACGTCACTGTGGGGCCCTCTCGCGTGCTCGCCAGCAGCCCATGCATAGGTCTCTAGTCTACGTGCAGCACTAGTACGCTTGATCTCATAACTGTGTGCCTACGTCTATACACGCGGACGTCTTACCACACTTGCTATGCTAGCAGTAAAGACATATCTGACTGCACTGACTGCTAACTAGCAACTGACATAACAGCACGTCTTACTGCGCGGGCGTCTGACTGAACACTCCTAACAACATGTCATGCTCCGCGGTTGTCTCTCTAGCTACTGCTTCGCGCTCTTAGTCCGGCAGGGGTGGGCCGGCTAGCACGCGGCTGACGCCTGAGTTGTCGCCTGATGACAACTAGCCAATGGCGAGCGGCGGGCTACTGGGTGTAGCGAACTAAACTACACACTGGGTGTACACAAATACTTACAGTCCCTTACAGAAGCAAATATTGTCGTACATAATCGCTCGAGAAAAGTGAAACACTATCTCGGAAGTGAACGGAAAGCGAATTGCTTCGTTAGTCGACTTTGCATCGGTGGTACATAATAAGCCCGCAGTGCACATACCCTACAATTTTGTTTACCTCTGAACCATAATTTTTAATATTTCTTCCTCGCAATTCCTGTACCCCTACTGTACAATTCTTAGCTTAGACAAATACCCTAAACTTTTCTGTATTGTACCTCTATCTCACGATTATTTTTAATGTCTGAAGTAGTTAAGAGTGTTGGGGAAGTGATCCCAACATTTACAAGTATGAATGGACAAACTACGACAAATGACAGAAGGATAGCTGATATGCTGCAGGCACAGTACTTAACAGTGTTTAAAGCAAATGAGAACTGGAATAGTGAGACAAATAAATGAAATGGAATTGGATTGGAGACTTCCTCCAAGGATGGTGACAAAGGGTGAAAGGAGGGTTGTAATAGACAGCAAGGTGACATCAGGGAAGCCACAGGGAAGTGTGCTCGGTCCAGTAATGTTCACCATTATGACGAATATTATGGGTATTGAGATTAGTGGCAAAATAAGATTGTTGGCAGATGACTGTGTTTTATACTCAGTGGTGAGCAGTGGGGTCAACTTGCAGGCAGACATTGACAGGATGTGTTTTTGGACTGTGGAAAACAAGGTCAATGTTTGCTAGACTAAGTTAGTCAGGTTTACTAGGAAGAGAGTGATAAGCAGAGTAATTTACAGATGGGATGGGCAAGAGATAGGAGACGCCACACAAGGGGTTGTGGTGCAAAGTGACGTTAGGTGGACAAAACGGGCGTAGAGTGTGGTTCGAAGGGGAGAAGAGCTTTAGGTTTGCTGGGAAGGGCACTGAATTAGGCTAGCTTAGAGGTGAAGGAAAAGGTATACTGCACAATGGTGCAGCGAAAGTTGGATTATGCTGCTGCAGTGTGGGTCCCCTGCATGGAAGGTAAAGTGCAAGAAATGGAAAAGTTGCAGAGAAAGGTAGTTAGAAAAGACAGGGGCAGGATGGAGAGGAATAAGGTAATTATAGGCCGTCTGTAACGAAGAAGGAATTGGAATGGAGTACATTGAAGGACAGAGAGAGAGTTGAAAGACCGGTCTGGATGTAAAGAGCAGAGAGAGGATGGGAAGGGTTACATTGTCACCTAACTAAGTGAGGGTATAGAGGGAGAGGAAACAAGAGCTAAAAGATTGAGATGGTGTGTAGGAGAATGGAACTGGGTAGGCAGTCAATGCTTGTGAGGTCAGCGAGGGAGTGGAATGTTTTGCAGGATGACTTGGTGATGGTAAAGGGGATTGGTAGGATTAGGGATGTTTTGAAGAGGGTTTTCTAGAGGTGGGAATGTGTGATCTCACCACCATGTGGCAGCAAAGTTGTGAGCATTTACAGTGAAACTTCCCTTAGCGGACACTTCCGAATAGCGGACACTTCCGAAAAACGGACATTTTTCCAATCACCGGCAGATTAGCATGGAGCCTTATGGAGAAATACTCTCCAAATAACGGACATTCTTATTAACGGACGCGGACACATAATAAGTAGTGAATAACGGACAAAATGCGCAAAAAAGGGGCGCGAAAACAGTTGCAAAGCAGCTTCAATGAATGTTTCGGCA